>JAZHYW010059280.1:0-11086 GCA_037355805.1 Ixodes ricinus | reverse complement strand
ATTGTTTCATCGACAAATCATTTCGTCGACAGGTCTAATTCTGCAATCTCATGGAGAGCTTCAATGAAATCGTCAGAAGCCTCCCGCCTCAATTCCTGTACCGGAAGACTACAGCTGCTTCTAGCAAGAACTCTACGTCATCAAGAGACATGCTTGATGCGCGCGCACTCAAGATTTGGAGCTTACTGCCCCCCGAGCTGACCTCCACAATACCCACTGACCTTGAGGAGATTCAAACCCTTTGTCGACTGGTATTACAACAAGTAATCTCTTATGCCCAAATCCCACTAGAGCAACAAACAGAAACAACCGACAGCGACAAGCCTCAAACCAGACTCCTTCGTGATTTGACAGGCATTGTAGAATAAAGGAGGCTATGCTCAAACACAAGCATCATGCACTCGAGGGTATCTTTGGCAGGCTTGCAATCACTCGAGCAGGCTTGCAATCACTCGAGCAAATGATGAAGATTTTTTTTTTTTTCGGAAAAAAGATACTAACGATTACAGTCTTCGCCTAGAAACAAAGCACAATGTAGAAGACGTGCAGTTACCCCAGTCTGATGAATCGGGTTCAATCAGTTCTATCGAACGACGTTTCATCGACAGATCGTTTCATCGAGTCACGATGTTGCATCGACAGATTGTTTCATCGACAAATCATTTCGTCGACAGGTCTAATTAGCTTTTATTTACAATACGCAGCATCAGACTGTCGCCGCGAAGCGGCGTGCATGGTGGGTCAGGTTAGGTATAGGTTAGGTTAGGTTAGACTGTGGCGCTGTTGCCGGAGATACTTCGTTTCAGCTTGGGTCCAGACGCAGCCGATGCTGCAAGCACGAGCGTGTGGCCCTGAACAGTGTCTGTACTGCACGAGCGCGCGTGCTTGGCAGGGACGCTGGAAGTCCGGAGCTCGCGCTTGTAGCATCGGCTGCGTCTGGACCCAACGCTGAAACGAAGTATAGGAGCAGTGGCGTCACAAGGGGGGGGGCGGGGGGGGGCGGACCGCCCCGGGGTGCGGCGCTCAGGGGGGTGTCGCGGCGGGCCACCACGAGAGCGGGGGGGGAGTCGCAGCGGGCCACGCGAGAGCGGGATGGGGGGGGGGGGGCGGGGGAGGCGCAGCGGGCCACGCGAGAGCGGGGGGGGGGGGGTGTCGCGTGCGGGCTACCGCCCCGGGTGCCGCTGGACCCTCGTGACGCCACTGTCTAGGAGTATGGATATGTGATGGTGCAGCATATCTCAGTGAGCATGAAAAGTATATAATAGGTAAGGGCAACAGAAATGCAGCTGTAATGAAAAAAATAGAGCACTTTGGAATTACAACAGGTATGAGGTGGTGAGAGAGATTTGGAAAGGGGTCATGGTGCCTGGTTTAACTTTTGGAAACACAGTGCTATGCATGAAATCCGAAGTGCATGCAAGACTAGAAATAAAAACAGCGCGGAGTAGGTAAGGCTGGCTTTGGGGGCACATTGCAAAACGCCAAACCAGGGAGTGCAAGGAGACATGGGATGGGCGTCATTTGACGGCAGGGAAGCTGCGAGCAAGATAGAATTTGAGGATCGGTTGAGGCAAATGGATGGGGAGCAATGGGCACGAAAGGTTTTCAGCTTTTATACATGAGGAGTATAGACACAAAGTGGAGACAGCGCACTAGGAAATTAAGAGGAAAGTTTTTAGGCTATAGTGGGGTTACGGAAGAGATCGGTGGCTAGAGGGGATGCAGACAAAGAGGGCTAAAGCATTTATGATAATTCTAGGGGAAGCTCATTGTTGTTTGAGGCAAGGACAGGTGTTTTGCGAACCAGAACATACAGAGCGAAGTACCAGGAAATGGATACAGTGTGCGCTGCTTGTGGAGAGGTGGACGAGACGGCTGAGCACTTGATACTCTACTGTAAAGGGCTTCACCCTATGCCTACCGAAGACAACATAGATTTAATAAAGTCATTGGGTTTTAGAGACAGCGAAGGGAAAGTGGATTACAAGACAGTAGAGATTACCAAGCAAAGATTAAGTGAATGGTGGCAGAAAGCACGAGAGAACTAGGTATTTTCTTATTAACTGATGGCAAGGGGGTTTTATAGCCTCACGTTCTGTTCAGTGCGGAGGGTATATAGTTTTCACATTTAAATATTCTAAACTTAAATGGTTAGACAAATTGGCTAGGTGGCGTAAGCTACCGCCCGATCCAAAGGGATCAGCCGTATTCATCCATCCATCCAGAGCGGCAGAGCCGGCAGAGCCGTTTGCCAGATGCGCCAGATGGGTTAACCCACAGTTGGTTAACCAACGCCTCACGCATCCCAGTGATACACGCGCGACAAAATCTCCCTACAGCGTGCAATTCGCGTAACGATTGTCGATGATATGTTAGTGTCGACGAAACGTGTGACCATCAAAAGTTGTCCACGAAACGATAGGTACCCTCGATACACGATGCTTCATCGACAAATCGTTTCAACAGCTCAGATTAGCTTTTTCTAGGGTTGTGCGAATAGTGGTTCGAATCGAATAGCACTGCGTCATTCACAGTTTTGACAGTGTAAGGGAAAGCTCAAACTGTCTGCGCGAAACGGCGTGTATGGACATGGTGGCACAGACACGCAGTACTTCGGCCTGCCGAGGGAGCGTTGATCACGCCGCGCGAAGCTTTGCTTTCGACAAGTTGTGCCTTTTTCTTGCAGCGCTGCGCTTTTGTAAAAAGTTTCTGGTATTTTCAAAAGTAAGTCTCAGCGTTTACACGAAGTTTAAAAAAAACTAATTCGGCGAATGACGACGAACGAGTAGAAGCCGTATTTTCAGCTCGCTGCCGCCAGCCTCTGCAACGCTCCAAAAAGGCGATTTGTCAGCATGCAAGGTGGCCGTCCGGTGAACGCACTTGCGGCTGCAGCGACCTATGGCACCAAACCAACGTTACTTTGCACCAACGTTGCCTTTGCAAAAAACCATAGAGACCCACGAGATCCACCAAACGGCATCCTCCCACATCCTCCTTGCCAAACGGGCAGCTGATCTCTATGCGCGATCCAGCAAATTGTCATAGGCCCGTAGCTCGCCCGGAGCAGCGCTCCAGGCGAGCAAAAATATAATATTTGGCTCGCGTTTTGAACATGCATCAATACGCTTCCCCACTAGTTTTTCTACTCCGTTCCGTTCTAAGTGTAGAACACTGTACTAAGTGCCAGCGTAGCAGAGGTACAAGAGGCGAGCTGCGAGTTTTCAGCGTCCCTGCCAAGCACGCGCGCTCGTGCAGTGCAAGCATCGTTCAGGAGGACGCGCTTTTGCGAGTAGCTTTGGCTTCGCCGTTACGCAAAGTGAAATATACGTGCTCGCGGCAGCTATGAAAGAAAGCAAAGATGAAAGGAATGTTTAATGGGACGCTGCGGCCGCGAGTTGCATAATTCTGTTCTTTCTTTAAACTTTTTTAGACGTTTTGTTGCCGCGCATCTACAGATGCTGACAGCTGCTTGTGTTCGAACGTGGCATGTGCAAAATCGAACGTTACAGCGCCACACGGATGATGCAGCCAGCATAACCTGGTCGCGTCTTGCATAAGTCTTCCGGACGCGCTCGCGCCCCTTCCCAAGGAGGTTTTAAGTACTAGGGGGGGGGGGGTTACGTCGCAATATTGGTGCAGCCTGGTCATAAAAAGTTTAAACGATATTGTGTCCAACGTGACCGCAGATCTCTCTGGCGATTGGTGCGCGTGACATGTCACTTGCGAGATGGATGGTTGATTGTAGAAGGATTCCTTGCAGGCTTTGCGCGCTCCGTCCGGTAGGTTTTATCAGATCGAAGGCGACGAACACCCCTGTGTGTTGTACCGCAGGAAAGGCTACAAGCGCGAGCTCCTTGCTCTATGGCACGCCTCCGGCGGCACAAGCTCTTCGTGCACCAAGGGCAGCTGCTAACGCTACGAGCTCGCGCTTCTAGCCTTCGCTGCGGTACAACATAAGGTGAAACGGAGTATAGCTACGCTCACGTGATGTGGTCATGTTGGGTTGATAAGTGAGGAGAGTAAGGAGGAGGTTGAGAAAGAGGCGAGGCGTCAAGGGAGCATGGCTTGTGGAGGCTACTTGTGTTCGAACGTGGCATGTCGTGCCTTCTCCTACCCTTATATCCTCCTTGCCCCTTCCCCAGAGCAACGGGTCTACAGAGATCAGTGGACGAATTCTTGAGTACTTAAAGGGACAATGAAGGCAATTTAGGACATCTTTTGGCGATTGAACTGGGTTCCAGGCACGTCTCAGGCCACGTTGCCCAAATTTCAGCCGAAACCGGCGCTTGTGTGCCGCGCAAATCAATAAAACAGTCGCGGTAATAATTGCACCGGGATCGACTGGGGCGACGCCCCGAGAGTTGCGGGAGAAGCCAGGAGAAGCGGAGCTCGCGTGACCGATGCGGGGCCAAGACGCGCGACGTCACAAACGGCGCGTCGCGCCGTTTGTGACGTCGCGCGCCTTGGCCCCGCCAAACGAGCTGACGCGCGCCGTTTGCGACGTCGCGCGTCAGCGATTGGTCGCTGACGCGCCGCTTGTGACGGCCAGAACGGCCAGATCGCTGCCGCTCTCCCTCGGCATCTCCCCGGCGTCCGTCCTTCGGCATGCGGGCCGCTCGTTGCCGGCTGTGCGGTCTCCGTCGGGTGATAGCAGAGGCCGCCACGCACGTACTCCCGTTCCGTTGGTGTTCGGTTACCGAACGGAAGCTCGAACTCGCTCGCGAGAGCGGCATTGCCGTCCATGTTGACAAATTCGGCGAAACGACCGCGCCACCGCGCTGCTATAACCCACCGCGGTAACCAGAGTCTCGACGCCCTAAATGCTACCGGTACCGACAATTCACATGTGACGTCACTCCGTACGTCACCTCCGTTTTCGGAGGCCCAAAAACGAGAAACACAGATAGTTGAGTTTCGGTTTCTTCAGTTCTTTCGTAGGTATAGAAATATGCGTCACAAATGTCTATAAAAATTTAGGCAGTATGCCAGGTTCCCAAGAAGCCTAAAAACACAATTTAAACAAATTAAATTAAATCGCCTTCATTGTCCCTTTAAAGGAGCGGTGCAACGATATTCAATGGGAATGTTTTTCACTTTACACGAGCTTACTGGCACACCTGGGACTCAAGGATACTCAAACGCAACGCCACTGGCCAAGAAACTCCTTTGTTGCGGTGTAATTTCAAGGACAAAACCGATCATTTTCATTCAATCTCTCCTTTGCAAAATATGATGACGTAAAGTGGGGATCGCAGTACACCCATATGACGATATTTGAATGCTGATCATAGATTGGACCCGAGCATTGCGTGGGCACTCGATTTGGGCTCGTGATAATTACTAGCTCGAGAACCATTCGGGTAGTGGCCCGTGTCCAATCGCTGCAACGACGACAATAGCCGAGCCATAACAATGTCTGGAACTCAGCGCGTGTACTGTGCTTTGCCAACACCAGCGCGTGGCTATGATCAACATTGGCGGCATATAATCGGCTCCAGATCACGTGGCCGCTTGTTCTGGCTGCGAGTTGAGGGAGTGAACGCTGCTCGTTTTTCTTTAATTTTTTTCTGGGACTTCTATTGCGTGGGGTGAAAAACGAACGCGTGTTTCATAGGTCATTAACGTCAGGGATCCGTTTTAAGAGGTATTTGCGCAAAGTACAAAAATTGTTGCATCGCCCCTTTAACGGTGCAACGATATTCAGTTGGAATGTTTTTCACTTTACACAAGCTTACTGGCACTATACTTCGTTTCAGCTTGGGTCCAGACGCAGCCGATACTACAAGCGCGAGCTCCGGGCTTCCAGCGGCCCTGCCAAGCACGCGCGCTCGTGCGGTACAGGCACTGTTCAGGGCCACACGCTCGTGCTTGTAGCATCGGCTGCGTCTGGACCCAAGCTGAAACGAAGTATAGTGTGATTCAAGGATACTCGCATACAACGCCACTGGCCAAGAAACTCCTTTGTTGCGGTGTAATTTCAAGGACAAAAGCGATCATTTTCATTCAATCTCTCCTTTGCAAAATTTGATGACGTAACGTGGGGATCGCAGTACACCCCAGTGACGATATTTGAATGCGGTTCATAGATTGGACCCGAGCATTGCGTGGGCACTCGATTTGGGCTCGTGATATTTACGAGCTCGAGAAGCATTCGGGTAGTGGCCCGTGTCCAATCGCTGCAACGACGACAATAGCCGAGCCATAACAATGTCTGCAACTCAGCGCGTGTCCTGTGCTTTACCAACACCAGCGCGTGGCTATGACCAACATTGGCGGCAAATAATCAGTCCCAGATCACGTGGCCGCTTGTTCTGGCTGCGAGTTGAGAGGGTGAACGCTGCTCGTTTTTCTTAATTTTTTTCTGGGACTTCTAATGCGTGGGGTGAAAAACGAACGCGTGTTTCATAGGTCATTAACGCCAGGGATCCGTTCTAAGCGGTATTTACGCAAAGTACAAAAATTGTTGCATCGCCCCTTTAACTGATTTCCATCCGTGAAATTCAGACTTGGAAATTACAATCGAAACTTTCGATCTTTTCGAACCTCTACCTTGAAAAAATCAATAAACTTTTGGGGATAGAACCTTATGAGCTCCAATATGCAGAGCACCAGTGTGCAGTTTGCTCATTGACGCCCTTAGAAACATTGCAGAAAGCTAAAATCCCGTAAAGGGGTAGTTTTAATACAGGTGAAGACAACTTTAGGGGCATATCAAGCAATTTCGAACTTCCAAAATGATGACACTTTGTACCAAAAAATGTTGATTGCATGACTTTCCTGGAGACTTGGCATAGGGCCTATGGTGTAGGGGATAAGTTTAACCTGATACGAAATGACCGAGGAATGCGATTTAAATCATTGGAGATGAACACAGGTTTTTGCAAAACTTGGTAACAGCGCTCACGGGTGGCACTCAGTTGGCTTAACGACGTTTTAGCAAACGCCGAGTTTTCTCACTGTATGTGTGTGTATATATATATATATGGGTGGTTTCATCTCAAATCGTGCAGGCAAAAAGGGTCGAATTTTTAATTTCGCTGAAAAAAATATATGTTATGACGTCGTCTCTAAAAACGCAGTAGCCACAAACGGCAAGTCCGTCAAATTTTTTGTTCTCGACTTACGAATTTTAAAAGAGGCCGCGGCGGAAAGCAGTGTTTTTCACATCCGTCGTGGGTCGGATGTTTCGCTCGATCTCCCGTCGTGGATTTTCAGTCCACATTATATTAACTTTTTTCAAGCACTCTGTGGGCACAGGTAAAAGGCTCTAATACCATGAAATAATTTTAGGCGTTTTGCTTTTTTTCTGTAAAAATGTCAAAAACGCCCCCTCGGTCAATTGTTGACGAACTTTGACAATTAAATACTGGCGATCTACTTGGGTTACATCAATATTTTTTATGTCTATGGAGAGCCCAAAACACGCTCTTTATAGATATTATAAAATGATTTACCTGTAATAAATAGCCTTTGCGGGACGTTTACGTTAATGTTATGCGAAAACCAAAAAGTACCAATTTTAAGATCGATTTTCTCAAAAAACCATTTTTTATTTTTTTATATTTTTGTTAAAATGTAGATATGATAGTTGTCTACTCGAAAAGCAAGTCGAGAAAGTGTATATTTTGTTTGTATGTTCTATATTTAAGCCTCAATATCGGAAAAAGACGTCTTCGTTTTGCAAGACCTAAGTCAGACAAAAAAAAAAAAACGTGCGCTTCTATGAATTGTAAAAAAGTTTTCTTGAATTTTTGTCTGTGTTTTGTAATCAATTATAAACGCATTTTGTGGTATTGAATAGTTATTTATGTTGTGAAAAGAGCGGGAAACCACGAGAAACATATCTAATCAAATCAGCAGGCCTAGTAGACCTTCAATATCGAAGAGGCACAGACGTTGTATTTTTTCGATTGATAAAACTTTCACTGTAAACTAGCATGACTAGCTATTAGCTGTCATATTACTAAGACATGAAAAGTCACCACGTCATTGATCTATTATATACAATTCTTTCCGAAACCAAACGCTAGGGTTTGTTCACCGCACATCGCACAGATCACCAGGGAATATCCTTTCACTTCCGTAATACACAAAAGTGATGACACAGAAACGATCCGAAACACACGGAGAGATTGTCACGGAGAAGGGTAGGGAATAAAAATAAATAAATAAGAATAAAATTACCCAACTCCGATCTTAACGAAAATTGCGGTAAAAAAATAAAAGATTTAGGTTCGAGCCGTGGCAAGGCGATAGGTCCACGCCTGGTCAGACAAAGAAGTCAACGACACGTAAAGGAAAAAAAAGTTAATTAAGACAGAAAAACTCAGCCGCACACGGCAAGAACAAAAACCAACTCCTCCGGGCATTCCCTAAACGGGACACAACCAAATGCGTGCGAACACGCTCTCTACAGCACCGTCAGGCCGCTACGCCATGAAGAAATAAACCCAACAAGTAAACAATGCTAACAAACAGTTAGTAACGAAACATAAAAAAAAGTTCAGCAGAACCGCACCCGAGAAACAAAGTTCAGCGGGGCGAAGAAACACACACGAAATAAAATTAAAAAAAAGTCTTAACTGACCGACGCCGAGTCCAGTCCCACGACACTGAAGCCTGGCAGGATGATGGCGTCCAGATGATGCTCGAATCTATTCTTCACTCTGTTCCGCACATCCGTCGTGGCTGTGCGGAACAAAGTGAAGAATAGTTTCGAGCAGCGGTGCGCGAGAAGGTAACCGAGACGTAACATGCCTCGAGCTTCATATCGGGAGAGGAGCTTTCGAGGTAGTTACTGCGTGCAGTGTACTCAAACTTTCTTGTGACCCTTGCCCTTTCAAGACGACAACAAACACGTCAGCCGGCGCTAACTTTGTACATCTCGGGAGATAGTACCAGCTCTGCTGCACAAACGGTGTATAGTTGGCAACGAGCGCCGATGTCGACGCTATCAGGTCTGCCGGGCAGAATCATGACGCAAGTCATATTTACCGATCATGGACTCACAGCGAGCGGCGGTCACGCATGGCGCCAGTGCGCATGCTATGCAGTCAGTTAGCATAGTCGGCAAGTCGAGTCATGCGTACAGTCACTCAACATGTAGCTACGAGCTAGACTTCGTGGCAGTCGACGCTGCCTTAACCGACGGTCTGCTAACCGTGCATTGACGCAGTAGTGCTTATACCACTGCTGTCAGCGTACTCAAGTCATCCAGGCACAGTTACAACGGTGCCGATGTTTGCACTGCGACGGGAGCTCGTTCTCGGCGTGAGGCTTTCTAGCTGCAACTCTTCGCGAAGCGCGATGAGAGGCCTTCGATTAGAAGTCAGCATGAGCCGCTGAGACGTCCATCGCGTTGAGCCTTCGAAGCGTCTCTTGTAAGCTGAACTGACGACCGAGTGCCGTGCAGACGCTGACACTGAAGCCTGGTCAGGATGTAAGTGACGTCCAGATGATTGCTTGAATCGATTCATTGAACTACTGTTCGCGCAGTATGCGTCGTGTGCGCAGAGCTCAAAGTGTAACGAATAGTCTCGGCGCGGTGCTGCTAGATATGGTAACCGAGACGTAACATGCCTAGCTTCACATCAGTGAGAGGAGCTTTCGAAGTAGTTACTGCATGCAGTTACTCAAACTTTTCGACTTTATCGTTCCCTTTGCTAAAAAGCAAACACAGCGTCAGCCGGCGCTAACTTTTCATCTCGGGAGAAGACCACTCTTCACAAACGGTTATAGTTGCCAAGGAGGCTGACTTCGACCCAACTAGTCTCCGGGCAGAATAGACACAAGTATATTTACCAACACGCTCGTTTTTGATGCTAGTCTCCGGGCTTTGCTGTTTCCAAAAGAGATAACCCTTCGGTGCTATCGGATTTCCGCGGAGGGAGATAGAGTACATAAAATTGAAAGAATAAAACACGGAGGACAAGCACAGGACAACCACTTTGCAGAGCACGGCCATTTCTAGGATAGGGCGTTCGAAGCTTGGGCAAATACGCGGTATCGTTTCACGCGTGCACGGATGGCTGGTTTCAAAATTTTCCCACATCCCTAACGAAACCGGCCCATCTTCGTGTGCGTGCGCGATTTTCGTCCCGCGCCGCCGGTTTTAGCTCGCACGCGGCGTTGTTTTGGCAGGCAGAACTGTTGTTGACCGTCGATATTGTAAGGCCATGGTGTTCTCATCCTCCCGGGCAACAGTTACTTTGCTTTCCCTTCTGCAATACTCTGACTGACTGACTACTCCTGGGTGGCCGTCACTGTTCGCCGCGTCAACGACACATTCGTACCATTTCACTCCTCGTGACACAGGGTGCGCTGCTCGCTTTACTGTCACGGGCCGTCCTATCTAACACAACGAGCGCGAAAGGTCGTGGTCATCTGCTGGTTCCGAAAGGGCGGGACGTTCATATAGGCCAATGAAGGCCCCGAATCAATAGGACGTCTGCCGATTTCTATACATTAAGGTTTGCGACACCACGGTCGCCAGTGTTGACCGCTTTCTCGCCCGGTTCCCGCTCTGGCTGGCTGCGCTGGCAAAATTTAAATGATCGCAATACCTCGGCGGATGAACTACTGCCTTCCAGCGCACAATGGCTGGAGCAGATGAAAAATATCCGTCTTTCCAGGGCATGGCGCGCAATTCTTTAGTCGTTTCAATCTGCGTCTGCGCTGCGATTTTTGCGCGCACGGTATGGTCGCCAATATAAAGAAAGTGCGCAAAATGCTCTTGCTATGAACACAACGCTGGTGGATAATATCCTCTGGCTGCTGAAAATAAAAAAATAAAAATGGTTTTTTTAAGTTGATTTTAAATCTGATGCTTTTTGGTTCGCATCACATTACGTAAGCGCTCCACAAGAGCTGTTTGTGGGTAAAATGCGCTGTTATCTCGTGTTTGATATCTATGAACATAAAAAAATATTAATCTGGCGCAAATGGATAATGATATTGGTAATAAAGTTAAATCGCTAATTGACAGGGGGGTGCGCAGGCATTTTGCAAACAAAAACAAACGCCTAAGAACAACAATGACATTGAAAACCTTTCCCTTTTTTTTGGCAGCGAAAAAGCAATACCTTGT
>JAZHYW010059277.1:0-253375 GCA_037355805.1 Ixodes ricinus | reverse complement strand
CCAGTTTGTTGTCTACTTCAGAAAAGGTGTTCCGTACAGTTTTCATTATCGAATAATTAGCCTAACATTGAAGTTCAAAATTCAAGCAATTTCTGTCGGAATTGAATACGACGCCCTAAAATATTCATTATTCTGTTCACTTGCTCTTGAGCAGCACTAATCTGCAGCGATTTGTGCTATATCTAGCGTAAATAAATGATCTTTTCTATAAATTAAATCTCTCGATTGTAAAAATGTCATTAAATTTGGGCCCTGTACGGTCATGCATTTCACGCAGCTTCTAATCTAGAAATTCTTTATTGACTTTGACTCGCAGACATTTCATGCTCGTTGTAGCCAAGAACACATTTCAGCAGCTGTGCTCTACACTCTGAATGTTCCTCTGTTCTGGGGCATACATGAACATGTAGATATACATGCATCGATATAGAATGACTTACAGTTTTACAAAATCCGCTTCGAGAGCGGCAAACATAACCACTTATCATTACGTCATTGCCTTAGGCTATCTACCAAGCGCCGTATCGAATGATCAGCCGTAGGACCTCACCTAACAATGCTCTTCTGTTTGCAGCGAGACTTCCAGCAGCACGAGTTATGTCTAGCTGGCCGCAATACGCCTAATGCCGCCGTCGGCTAGCAGTTTGAGATGACGATGCTAAGACTAGCGATAGAGCGTTCTGGAAACCTGCCGATTCTCATCCTAGATTTAAGAGAAATCGAGACATTCTTGTTCGCTGCTGTCAAGAACGACCGTAACTCCACTCACAGCAAGGGCCATAGCATAATAGACCCCAGAGTTGGGAAGACTAGGCAGGAGTAAGATGCGAGGCTGCTGAAGTTCCAGATGATAAAGGCGAGGAACAACAAGAAAGGTTACAAGCGCCGCCTGATGTAACGCACAGAACCTTAAATGACTAGCGCCTGAAGCGTTGAAAATCAATTGATTGTTTCTAAACACCGAAGGAGGTTGGCCGCTACCAAAACGCAACGCAACATTGTATCGATATCATCCCGCCTTTTCGGGTCGAGGCTTGTCTAGATGAATAATGACAAGACAAAACTCAAAGGTGCTGGCTCCTTGAAGTGCTCAACATTACCGCTCGCCTCTTGAAATAGCGGTAGCAAACAGAACAAGAGTGACATGCTTTCAATACATACAATAAAACAAACACAAAAGAAGACACAGAACAATTAGTGTGCGAATAGAGGGTCCAATACATAGTTCGGGTTTTCACACCCAAAAAATATTTTTGAAAGCATCACATGCATTTCCACACTAAGTATAGACACTTTCAGTTGTTTTATTCATCCGGCCAAAATTTTCACATCTTCTGTAATTAAGGGTGACTCCAGACATGAAATTGTTGTTTTGGTTCAAATTGGCATTCCATAGAACGAGATTTCATTATTGCATTGTCTTAAATTGTGGCCCAATTTTACGGTTTGCATGGAACAGCTCACTATCAGTATTTGTTTCACAAATCCTCGAGGACAGTTTGAGGCTTCGGTAGACTTTAAGTTTAATATTGCTGTAATGACGTTTTGTATAGATATGAGACGATTCGTTTGGGAGTATTTCGACACATTCAATAGACAATATCTACGCGGAGTATGAGGGCTTGTTGACGTTTAGTTTCAGAGATAATATTCCACTATTCAGCATTGTTCAGCTCGATAGATTCTATGAGCGAATATGAAGGGCCCATGATAGTTTTCGTGGAATTAAGAATCGATTGTTGAAGACTGCTGAGAGGGGAGTTTCCGGAATTCTTAATTTGGGGAATTTGTAATGTCTTCGGTTTCAAATAGTAAGGTCTAGTTTTGTCTACGCTTAAATATGCCTATTTGATTTAAGCCAATATATTCCAACTCTCTTCAAATCATGTTTTGCCTCTTCCAATGAACTGAGAAGAAAATATTTGTATCATCTGCATATAATACTATATTTGGTCCACACGTATGTTTGAAGAATGTCGTTGATGGTATAACAAAATAGTTGCCAACTTCAGACTCCATATTCGATGTGTTGAAGGTCTTCACGCCAAGATTGGACGCAGAGGGTTTTACAGGTACGGAACACTGCGAGGTGAATCGAAGCGCATATCATGTACACGTTTTTTGCCGCGGGTCGCCTAGCGTATATTTTGCTCTATATCTCCATGATGACGCTAGCGGTACTTGGCGATTATCTGAAATCGAATGGCTCCACTAGAATATTATTCAGCCGTTCTAACAGTCGCTTCATTTGCTGTAAATCGAGCACAGAAATAGGTTCATAGTTGTTCAGATCATTACCGGTTCATCAGTAACAGTTACGTTCTCATTTAATCCGGGAAGACGCCCAAGAGGTTGGTTGATTTCATAAACGGCCTTGTGTCTAGGCTTGATGTCATCAGTAATGGGATGCTAGTTTTAGCGCCTAATGTCTATAATTAGATCAGCGGGATAAGAGCACGTAGGCAATTTGTCATTATGAACTCGTTACGGTGGAGCCTATCAGCGGTCATCTAGTGAGCACCAGCAGTTACAGCAGCGTTGGGTCCGCCCTCTCCTTCGATAGTACCACAAATGGCATCTTTTTCAGCAAGACGTCTTTAGAGTTAACTCATTTCATTAAATTTCGTCATTGACAAGGATTCCCCTGTCATCTGAAAACTTTGCAAGTAGTATTCACATTTTGCTTTAATATCATGTTTGGGTATGCCCGTACTTTTTAAATATGCAGCTGTCATTTTATTCTTTGTTTTGAAAATACTTTTAACTTGATAATTCAATTGATATTCATGTATTTCGAGTTTTTCAAAATTTAGTAAAATATGTTATACAAAATCTGATATCATAAGGTTCGCATCGTCTTCTTCAAAATACGCCTATCTGACATCTAGGCCAAAATTCGAATATTTTGTTTCTAGAATACCCTAGCGTGCGGTTACATAGCAGCAGAAGATAGTATATTGGCAAGTGGTCATTAGATCGCACATTATCGTGCCTGATTCAACAGAAGGAAGATTTAAATATACAAAAATAAGAGCGAATGGTGCATTTGCAGCCGAACGATAAACGCGCAAGATACATTGTCTGCGCAAGCATTTCACGTTTACATCTCCATCACAGTTTGTAACTCAGCGCTACGCTTAGATATAATCGTTCTGAAATGACGTATCCTGATGAGTACAAAAGGTTAAACAAGATGCCACAGTACTGTATTGCAACGCGACCAAAGTTGTCATCTACAACTCTGTGTTCGGAACGTACGTTGCATGATGAGTTCCGGAACGACATAAATCGGCAACCTGACACCACTCTTTGAGCGGCATGCAGACACATTATCGTAGCTCACTAACGCAACATAATCATCGATAAGAACTAATGTCCACTAAAATAGATAATCGTCAAACGATGGTTGAGTTCGATACCCCATCGATCTTTGCTGTGCTCTGCCAAGAAAAGAAGATATGGCCTACGCTCACGAGAGTCTGACATAGAAGGCACAGTGTTCAGATGGTGCCGTCCCAGGCATCTGCGATGAAGAATAAAGCAGCCAGAGCTCGAAATTTGCGTGAACATGAAATCATAGCGAAGGATAGATCGCGAAGCTCGGCAACAGCTGGCGCAAAAAAATAAAAAATCGTTATAAGCAGACGCTCATCTAGGCATTGGCCTCATCACAGTCATCGTGGACGTCTGCGGCATATTTCGCAAAGAATGAGGGACTGACAGGCTAAAGGACAAGATAGTATTTTGCTGGTAATCTGTTGTCTTAAATGAAGTCACAACATTTTACCGATTTATATTAGGTAATGGACTTGTACCCAATAAAGAAATTGCATTTTTGTTATCTTTAAATTGAGGAAATATTGTATGCGTAACCTGACATAGTCAGATGCTACCAGTAAATAATTATTGATTGTTTCAAGCGCCATGGCAGTCGCCATTCGGTCGAAAGGGTCAACGAGTCGCGTTATATCGCTAGAGGAGCGTGCTCGCCAGTGTTGCCGCGCGCATGACGCTCTCCGTTCATCTAGAGATCCGCGTTCATTCCCAGCTGCAACGATAAGGAGTGTCACCTGTTCTAATAGTCAGGCTCGCCCCAGATCTTCGAGAACATTCAGGTCGAATATTCGAGATGACGAACATATAGAGTGAAGAGCTGAGCAAGCGTGGCGGCCGATTCGTCTGCTGATTCGCGAAGTTCGCCGGGCGTCGACGTTGCCGCTTGCCGCCGTCGCCGCTGATTCTCGATTTTCTATATTTTGCATACCCCAAAATCCATTAGTGCCTCCTCCATTCGTCTGTCATTCGCAGGTATATATTTGCACTGCATGAAATTAACTTATCGATCATTTGTCTTCACAGACGACAAACAACCTGCGTATTTGAAGACAGCAAAATTATTTTCAAGGCCGTCAAGCATGATGCCGCATGCAGACAGGAAGACGTTGTTCTCGCGGCGTGATAATAGCGCTTGCCATTCTGAAATGCTTACAGCACTGTCACCGGGAATTCTTGATGGGCACACTGCGTCAAAGAGAATTCGTTGCAGCCATTAAGGGAGCTTCGGGCGTTACTTCCAGGAGGTCCGGTGAATCCCGATAACACTCTTACCCAGTCCAACAAGATTCATCAATAAACTCCAGCTTCGCGACGTGCACTGTGCGGGCTGAAGGTTTTCATTCACTATCATTACCCCGCTTCGTTTACTAGACGGTTTCAGCATTTCAATGTCAGGGCACTTCGCCGGAGATGCGCGTTTGATGCTGGTTTAATGCTCACATTGTGAAATATCCAGAACATTCAACCTTGTGAGTCAGTGACTTTGCAATAAAACGAAAACAAATCGCGCGTACGTCGTGATCATGCATAACTGGTTGTTACACTGAATATTGCTCGCTGCACGCGCTTCGCTGTTCAATCTCTTCGTCGTGCCCCAGCCTGCCGTATCGAATTGCCTGTCGCTTCCGCAACCCGTTCAGTCGACCGCCGGATTGCATTAATGCCATTCGTCTCGTTAGGCCGTAGCGGTGGAAGTCGCCATTGGCGCACAAATCTGGCTGGTCGCGCGGCGCAGGTCACAGCACGTTAACGACGCCAAGAACCTGAGTCCATATCCAGTGCAGCCCAGAGCAACCCTTTCTATCTGTCGATGATGGAGCGAGGGGCAATAGGAGCGCACAGCGGCGCCATACTGTGATGTTCATGGCCTGCGCATGTTATCACAGAAGACCCGCACATGAAAGGCGCGCACTGAGTGGCCCATCGCACCCTTAAGAGACGCGCAAAAACGGTCCCCAAAATCCCTAATAGACGATTTTCAGTTCATCGAGGAATGGTATCGTTCTTTGCGGGGACAGTTGTCGCGATTGGATCCGAGTTCCGCCGCATCGCCTGATTCTCCGAATCTACCGAGCGCCGACGCATACCGTCCACGCCAGAGTGATGAGCAATGGCGGACATAAATCGCCGGGCGCGACTTTCTGAAAATGGTTCATTAACTCTGCAGCTCAAGAGACACCCGCAGTGACCGCCGAGCGCATAGCGTCTTCTGATCGTTCTGAGATTGCAGTCAATAAGAATATTTTATTCTGATTTCACGCAATGGCATTATATAGCATACTAACATTTCGAGGATTTAGTACTGGCTCATCCAGTCGCGCTGAGATTCGCTACAGAAGTGTACTCGCTATGATGGGCGAAAATACTGTTAGAATTGTCTGCTGGGGTGAAAACCTGTTTTGGGGTATCATGAGCCGGGCTCGCCTATGCCGCGAGCGCAGCATAGCGGCTTATCATCGTTCGCTGTTGGCAAAGCGCCACGTTATTAGATTGGCTTTCCTCATAGCGCTGCATGCACGAACAGGCATCACTGCACCGTGCCGGCTCGACGCCGTTTTGCCGAATCGATTACGCAATGTCATTACAAAGAAGTTTTTCCGTTATCTACGCAGTAACGCTGGAGTCATTAAAAACGCAAAACCAACGTGGAAAAACCCCGTAGTAACTATCGGAGCTCTAGTATTACCAGATTTGTACATGAAGTTCTTGCAGGTTACTCAATATTGTTTTTGAGAGAATCACAGCGTGACTTGCGGCAGCGCGTCCTGACTACCTAGGCGCATCTTGTAACAGGCCTGCGCGCCGCTGGGAGGATGGGGGTGGCACTCTAAATCTTTCTTACCGTATTCGTTTCGCCTGAAAGTGGCCCATCGAAGCCAAAAACATCAGCTGCGGAAGAGTCGGCGGCGTTGCGATCAAAGAGCTGTGCCTTTGAACGCACATATAAACGAAAGATGATTTGGGCGCTTCGAAGTGGCTGGCGTTCAGCGGGCGGAGTTCCCATAACTGATTTCAATCTATATAGAGCCGGCGCTGATATCTCCGACATTCCGTCGGCAGCAGATTTAATCCGCTGACCGGTCATGACGTTGCCCGTTAATTTATCGCTCGCGCAGAATACCGGACGGATTTGTTCCCAGTTAATTCGTACTTCATCCGCTGATATTTTAATCTCGACGCTTCAATCATCGCTCATTGCCCTGTAGTCTCGTCGGCTGCTGAGAAACTGATTTTGCGAGCCGTTTCAAGTGCATCGTTAGTTTGCGCCCGCAGATTAGCTCGAGAGATTAGGATCGAGATGCTGGCTTAAACGCCAGCGAATCGTCTTACTTGCTCGACAGCCATGCTTTAAGAATCCGCTAATGAATGCGCAGAGGCAGATAACGAGCTGTCATGTCGATGCCAATTTTCATAACGTTTTACGCCAACGTTAAAGATCTGGTTTGTTCAGAAACGCATAAAACTACTTAACAGATATATGGATAGTCACGCCAGAAAAATCAAAGCCAATAAAAACGTCGCCCGTCGTTACCATCGAAATTTTTAATATTTGGAATTTTGTATCATTGCTAACATGTTTTTAATTGTAGAAGCCACATTTTCGAAGCGATATTAAAAATGACGGCCAACCACAAACATTAGCATAGGATTCTGGCCCCGTTACGCAGCAACTAGAAGGCCGCCGGCTCCGCCAATCAGGTCCGCTGGAGTAATTGAGCGAGTGCTCCCTGCTTTCCGTACTTGTGCGCTTACGTTGCCATTTCCTCATAAATCTCTTTTCCTTCACCTCCTTGGAACACGTATAGCGTCATGACACTGCAAAATGTGGCTGCGTTTCATGTTTTGTTCAGTAAGACCAAGGGTGATACGTAATTTGTTAAAGGCCGAAGATGGACGCATTGGGACGACCGCTTCGCCCCAATGCGTCCATCTTCGGCTATGTTTCGCCGGCTGGCAAATTTGCAGCCGAGATCACCCTTGGTGGGAATTCTTCCACTGAACAAACATGAAACGCAGCGCCCTGGTTTTATTTGTAAAACAGCTTAGTTTTTACAGTGTCTATAAACGCTATACGTGTTTCAAAAAGGAGGTGGGGGTAGGGGGCTAGAAATGAGGGGGGGGGGGGGGATTGTGGTTATAGCAGCGTAAGCACGCAGCATGGAAACAGGCACGAGCAAATGTTTGGAATAGGGAGCACTCGCTCAATTCCCACTCCAGCGGATTTTATGATTAACAGGCCGGCGGCCATTTGTGAGATTGCTCCGGCGCGATGTTGGTTAAGAATCCTATACTAATGTTTGTAGTTGGCCGTCATTTTTAATATACGTCGCTTCGAACATGCATGTGGCTGCCACAATTAAAGGCAATATCTTTGGTTTTAGCGTAATCACAAAATTCCCGATGGTAAAAGAAATTTCGATTGGAATGCAACGACGGACACATTATTTGCGACGTTTTTGTGGAAATTTGATTTTTCTAACGTGATACATCCATATATCCTGTTAAAACTAGTTTTATACGTTTCTAGATAAACTAGATCTTTTTTAACGTTGGCGTGATAAACGTTATGAAAGGAAAGTAGTGGCATCGACCTTGACAGCTCGTTGTCACCACTTTTTCTGCGTTATTCATTAGCTGCACGATGTAGTTCTTAAAAAATATGGCTGTCGAAGTAAACAAAAACAAAAAGACGATTCCTTTGGCGTTTGAAACATGTACGTCTCGATCTAGTCATATAAGGCTAATCTACAGGAGGCAAACTAACGCTTCAAATGCACTTGAAACGGCTCGCAAAAATCGGTTTTCTCAACGTATTGTGCTGAGATTTACTACAGAGGCGTAAACGCGTGGTGGAAGCGTCGGGTTAAAATATCAACGGATGAGCTTACCTTGTTAACAGAACAGAAAAATCCGTTTCCGATTATTTGCCGCGGCATTAGCAGACGACGTCATGACCGGGCTCGCTTAGTTAAATCTGCCTCCGACAGATGTCGGAAGTGTCAAGCGCGCCGGCGCCAACGTTACTATATAGATTAGCTCAGTTGTGGAACTTCCGCCCGCGGAGGGGGTACCTCCCTCACTCACTACAATCCGCCAGCCGTCGTTCGAAGCGCCATCAATATTTTCGTTTCATAACTGTGCGTTCCAAAGAGCACAGCTGAAGCGATAAATGACGATCACAACGCCGCCATTTCTTCCGCAGCGGTCACTCGAGGAACTGCACGTGACATCTATTTTGGCTTCAATGGGCCATTTCGGGCCAGAAGCAGATACGATAGAAAAGGGTTACAGGGGTGCCACCCCGTCTCCCCAGCGGACGCGCCGCGAATTACCACCGAATTTAAGATGCGCCTAGGTCTGGACTGGTCGGGACGCGCTACCTGAAATCACCGCTGAGGCACGGTTGTATAAAAACAATATTAATTGTGCTGCAAAACACTTGCAAACTAAATATTTTAGAAAACATCACGCGCCCCTCATTTTGTACTAAACTCCAATAAAAGTTACTACAAAAAGAGTTTTTCCGTTGGTTTTTACGTTTCTAGTAACGTTGAAACGTACGTATCCCGATTCAGTTACCAAAGCAGCCGTCTGGCGGCGCGTCGAGCGACGCCGGGCGAGTTGTGGTGAGTGAGGGGAGTACTGTTCGTGCATGCAGCGCCTATGAGCAGTTCCGTAACTGAGCTAATCTAATAACGTTGGCCGGCGCCGAGCTTAGCAGACGATGGTCGAAAACTTTTCACTATGCCGGCGCGCTCGACGCTTCTGACATCTGTCGGCGGCACAGTCAACTAGGCGAGCCCGGTCATGACGTCGACTGCTAATGCCACAACAAATACCCCAAAACAGATTTTTTTTTTTAATGAGGTAAGTTTATTCTTTGGTATTTTCGCCCAATGCTTCCACCAAGCGGTTGCACTTCTGTAGCAAATCTCAGCGCGATGAGTTGAGAAACCAATTTTGCGGGCCGCCTAAATTGCCTCAGAAGTGTTAATTTACATGCTATATAGTATACCAGGGTACGCGATGAAGTCAGAATAAATATTCTTATTGACTGCAATCTCAGTGACTGGGGAACGATCAGAAGACGCTAAAGGCTTGCCCCGCTCGGCGTTCCTTAAGTTGTCTGTAACTATAGGATTGTAGACCATCTTCAAAAGTCCGCGCCAACGACATGTCCGCCATTGCTCGATCACGCACTCTGAGCACGTATTGGACCCGAGTACTGCGTCAGCGCTCGGCGGGAACTCGGCTCAGCTAAACTCGAGAGAGAGTGTGACGTCACCGTTCGGCGAGAACTCGGATCCAATCACGTGCTTTGTGTCCCCGCAAGAGCGAATACCAATGTTCCTCGATGGACTTTTGAAAATCGTCTATTAGGGAGTTTTAGGAACCGTTTTGCACATCCGATACGGTACGATTGGCCCTCCGGTACGCACTGCGCATGTGCAAGTCTTCTGTGATAGCGCATGCGCAGTGCGTATTGGAGGCCCCATCGTACAGTATGAGATGCGCAAAAACGATTCCCTAAAACTCCCTATTGCCTCGCTCTGATGACCGTATCATCGACAGATAAGAAGGGTTTGCTTCTGAGCTTTGCACACCAGTCGTATGGGACTCGGCGTTCTTGGCGTCGTTAGCGTGCAGCTAGTGATGACCTGCGCCACGACCAGCTGTAAGATTTGTGCATAGCGTGCTCCACCGTACGATAACAAAGACGAATGGCGTGAGAAATGCAATCGGGCGATCGACTGGGCTTTGTAGTTTGCGAAACGACGCCCAGAGCAATTGGAAGCAACGGGTAGGGCGCAGTGGCGTGCGTGGGCGAAGTGGGTTAGCGAAAGCACGTTGCCGGCCGTGATACAGTGCTAACTAACCAATTATGCATGATCTGGTTGGAGGGCAGTAAACCGTGACGCACGTTTTG
Organism: Ixodes ricinus; assembly: GCA_037355805.1. Taxonomy (NCBI): domain Eukaryota; kingdom Metazoa; phylum Arthropoda; class Arachnida; order Ixodida; family Ixodidae; genus Ixodes; species Ixodes ricinus. Next base: position 243,111 of record JAZHYW010059277.1, on the reverse strand, counting down.
TTTTCGTTTTACTTTTTTAAGAAGTCTTTGTTTCTAAAGGTTTTGAATGTTCTGGATGTTTTTCACAATAGTGGCATTAAGCCAGCACTTCAAAACACGCATCTCTAAAACTGGTGCCTATGACGGTGAACTAAGCGAACTTCGTCCTAGTAAAAACAACGGGGTAAAAGTACAGGATTCGAGATAGTGAATGAAACCCGCGGTATTTCAGCCCACGTAATTAAGGTACACGTCACGGAAAGCTGAAATTTTGTGTGAATGTGACGCTATAGCATAGAATGCGAAGGTTTGAGATTAGGGTGTTATCAGGATTAAAGTCACCGGATCCTGGGAAAGTAGCACCAAGCTTTCCGTATGGCTTTTATATTGGTTTAGGGAATGAGTACTTTCTCTTTGACCTCTCCATTCTTGGTGCGCCCATCAAAATTCCCGGTGACAGTTGCTTGTAAAAGACATTTCCAGAATAGCAAGATTTTGTTATCCACACACCGGCGAAACTAGCGCTCATCTTCGCACCCTGTCACCACATGCGGCGTCGGTGCTTGACGGCCTTGAAAAATAATTTTCCTGTCTTGAAATACGCAGAGGACAACAATACTGTTTCAAATAAATCTGTGGAGATAAGCATGATTGATAAGTTAATTTCATGCACAGTGCCAAATACGCCTATACTGTCACGAATGACAGACGAATATAGAGGAGAAAACGGAATGAACCAATAGATTTTAGAATGGGCGAGCTTGTGCCAGAAACATAAAGAAGAACAGATGTCGAGAAATCAGCAGCGAGCGTCGACGGCGGCAGCAGCAAGCGACGGCACGTCGGCGTAACAGCTGGCTTTCGCGAGAGAAAAATCAGCGAACGAATCGGCCATACGGCGCTCGGCTCTTCCTCTACTATGTTCGTCATCTCGAATATTCGACCTAGAATGTTCTCGAAAGATCTGGGGCGAGCCTGACTATTAGAGGCAAGGTCATTCTGGCCTCCTTATCGTTTACGCTGGGGGTAAGAGTGAACGCGAATCTTCTAGATGAACGGAGAAGCGTATCTTCTCGATCATGCACGCGGCAGTACTGGCGAGAAACGCCTTCACTACGATTATGCTCCCTAGCGATCTTAGCACGACTGTTTCAGAACGACCCTTTCGAAGCTTCGTCGATTTGAATGGACCGAAGTGGCGACTGCCATGGCAGCTGAGACCAATCAGCCAATTACATTTTGCGAGGTTTGGTACTCTGTATGTTAGCATCTGTTTGTGTCCCGGTAGCAGGTAAAGAATGCTATGGCACTACTTTCCCAGGATCGAGTGACTTTCCCTCAATTTAAAAGATAACAAAAATACAGAAATTTCTTTGTGAGTCCAAGTCCATATTACCTAATATTCATCGATAAAAAAATGTTAGTGACTGGCACCGGTGGCACTTATTTCATTTAAAACAACAATTACCAGCAAAAATACTATCTTGTCCTTTTTAACCCCTGTCAAGTTTTTCGTTTCTTTTGCGAAAATAAATGCCACGGGCGTCCACGATGACAATTCTGGGTTTGATGAAAATTAGGCCTAAATGAGCGTCTGCTTATAACGATTTTTTTTTTGTTTTATTTGCATAACGCCTTGTTCGCCAGCTTTCGCATTCTATCACCTTCACTATAGTTTCATATTCACACCAAATTTCAGCTTCCTGTTGTACTTCATTGTAGCTAAAGTAAATCACGAGCTAAAGTAAATCACAGGACGTATCATCTGAACACTGTTATCTTCTATGTCAAACTTTTCTCGTGACATTGCATCTTTGAAAAGGCCATATCTTTCACTTTTTCACTTAAACGCCAGAAGCTTACGAAATAAAATCGATGAGGTGAACTTGTTCTTATCCGAACTCAACCATCGTTTTGACATTATCTGTTTTAGTGAGACGTGGTTCTTATCTGATGATTGTGTTGCGCTAGATGGCTACGATTGTGTGTCTGCATGCCGCTCAAAAAGAGTGGTGGTGGGGTTGCCATTTATATTCGTTCAGAGCTCTCATATAACGTACTTTCCGAACACAGAGTTGTAGATGACAACTTTGAGTGCGTTGCAGTACAGTGCTGTGGCATCTTGTTTGCTCTTTTGTACCGCCCTCCATCAGGATCCGTGAGTGATTTCCTTCATTTCTCAGAAACGTTACTTGATCTAAGCGTATCGCTGAAGTTACAAGCTGTCTTGGTTGGAGATCTAAACATTAATGCTTGCACGGACAATGTATCTTACACGCGTTTACAAGAAATATTTGAATCGTATGGCTGCACAAACATAATAAATGTACCGACTAGAATTACTTCGACAACAGAAACCACTCTTGACCTTTGTATAACAAATCTTCCTTCTGATGATTTGAGATCAGGCACATTAATGTGCGATCTAAGTGACCACTTACCAATATACTGTCTTCTGCCTTGTAAGCAGCCACGCGGCTATAAACAAGAAGCGTTAGTTAGAGATTGTTCTAAACAAAATATTCAGCGGTTTAAGGATTTTATTTCGTGTCAAGATTGGAGTATTGTTTTGAGAGAAAACGATGCAGACAGGGCTTATGACGTTTTTCTATCCCAGTTTATTTCTGTGTATAACACATGTTTTCCCTTAAAGGTGCGAAAAAAACGTAAGAAAACTCGAAAGCCATGGATATCTAGTGAATTATATCAAAGGATTAAAAACCGGAACAAGCTGTATCAGATATTTTTAAAAACAAGGAGTAAAAATGACCTTTGCATATTTAAAAAGTACGAAATAAACTAAACACTGATATTAAAAAAGCAAAATGTGAATACTACTTGCAAAAGTTTTCGGAAGTGATGGGGAATCCCCGCTTGATGTGGCAAACAGTAAATGAGTTAACTTCTAAAAACGTCTTGCCGAAAAAAGTGCCATTTTACGATGAGGCGCTATCGGAAGAGCAGATAGCGAACCGGTTTAACGCCCACTTTGTTACTGCTGGTGCTCCTTTAAATGACCGCGTAGATATACCATGTGAACAGTTCATAAGGACAAATTGCCTACATTCTCTTTTCTTATATCCCACTGATCAGTGTGAAATTATAGACGTAATTAGGGCACTAAAAGATGACTGCGCATCCGGTACTGATGACATCAAGCCTAGACCTTTAAAGGCCGTTTGTGAAGAAATCAGCTTTCCACTGGCTCACGTTTGTAACCTCATTCTATCTACAGGCGTCTTCCCGGACAAAATGAAACATGCACGTGTGGCTGTTATACACAAAGGTGGACCAGTTAATGATCTGAACAACTATAGACCTATTTCTGTGCTTTCCGTTTTTTCGAAGGTAGCTGAAAATATTATAAATAAACGACTTGTTAAATTTTTGACTTCGAATAATATTCTAGTAAAGGAGCAATTCGGTTTTCAGAAAAATAAGTCACCAGAAGTTGCACTGCTTGGAATAAAAGAACAGATCCTTGAGAATATAGAGCAAAAAAATATACGCTAGGCATATTCCTTGACCTTAAAAAAGCATTCGATTGCGTTCAACATGATATACTCTTAAAGAAACTTCAGTTCTACGGAGTCCGCGGTGTTGCGTTACTATTATTTAAAAACTATCTCGCGTCCAGAACACAGTATGTAACCATAAACGGAGTGAAGTCAGACCTTCAACACATCAGATATGGAGTCCCCCAGGGATCTATTCTTGGCCCAATACTATTTTTGTTATACATCAACGACATTGTAAACATACGTGGTAGTTCAAATATAGTATTATATGCAGATGATACAAATATTTTCTTCTCCGGTTTAGACATACACGATCTCTTTGGAAGGGCAAAAACATGGTTGAGGGGGTTAGATATGTGGCTTAAATCAAATAAACTTTATTTAAACGTAGACAAAACTAAGTACTTACTATTTAAACCGAAAGGAATGACATTACCGTCAAATTTTAAATTAGAATTCCGGGACTCTTTCATTCAGCAGTCTTCAACAATCCGATTCTTGGGAGTTTTATTCCACGAAAACTTATCATGGACACCCCATATTGATTCGCTCATAGGAAATCTTTGTCGAGCTGTTGGTCTTTTGAATAGATTAAGATATTATCTCCCCCAGAAAGCTAAACGTCAAATTTATTTCGCCCTCATACACTCCCGCATTAGTTATTGTCTATTAGTGTGGTCAAGTACTTCCCAAACAAACTTAGATCGTCTCATATCTATACAAAAGCGAGCATTACGAGCAATTGGAAACATAGAATTTTTTAGGAATGCCACACCATACTTTAGAGCATACCAAATATTAAACTTAAGAGATCTACACAAATATAAACTGTCCCTCGAGATTTGGCGGCAATTTCATACTGACCAATTGTTGTTCCATGCAAACTACCCCGTGAAAATTGGGCCGTACAATTTAAGACAAAATGTAATAATGAAATCTCGTTCACGGACAAATTATGGAGATCAGAAGCTAAGTTTTCAGATACCAGATTTTTTGAACCAATACCCAACTATTTTAGACTTTCTAAATAGTGCCAGGTCACCCCTTAATTACAAGAAAAGTGTGAAAGAAATTTTATTTACGGATGAATAAAACAACGAAAAATATGTCCTAAACTTCTTGAATGATAAATGCATGTGATAGCACAAAAAGTATTTTTTTGAAGATCTGTTGAAGCAAAATGTAATATTATAGAAAATTGGACCACCTCTGTTCGCACACTACTGGTTGTTTCTTATTTGTCTTCTTTTGTGTTTGTTTTTTTATTGTATAGCAGTGAAAGCATGTCACTCTTGTTCTGTTTGCTACCGCTGTTGCCAAAAAGGGCGGCGTGGCCTCGTCAGGCACTTCAAAGTGCCTTTAGCCATGTCCCCCGAGACATTCTGTAAGTTTTGTCTCAAATAAATTCATACAAACAAACAAACCTCGGCCGAAAAACCAGGTTTTAAAGGTTCTTCTCGAACACAATGTTGCCGTTACGTTTTTGGTAGCGGCCAACCTCCTTCCGGTGTTTAGTAATCAATTGATTTTTCCAACACTTCCGGAGCGCTAGTCATTTAAGTTGGTTCTGTGCATTTTATAATATCCAAAACTGCTTGTAAAGGAGCACCCAACACGTGGCTATGTTTTTCTTGTTGTTTTACTCGCCTTTTTTGTCATCTAGGTTTCAGCAATTTCCGGCCGCTCTTTTAATCTTACTCCACCTAGTCTTCCAAACTCGCAAGTTAATTATGCTATAGCGCGCGCACTTTCCTAAGCTTTTAATTAAAGGTTACGGTTCGCGTTCCTACTTACTTCGACAACATCGTCGCTGAACGTAAAATAATCAAAAGGAATTGCCTCAAGTACTCGGATCCTATAGCAAATCTAAAGTGGGAGAAGTTCGGCGCCTAGCTGTCGGCAGGTTTCCAGAACATACACTCGCTGGTCTTGCTCATCATCTCAAACTTGCTAACCGACAGCAGCATGCAAGCTTTACGTATTGCAGCCCGCTAAAATGAAGCCTCTTCAATCAATTCATCGCTTTTAAGCAAGTCTCGCTTGCAAAACGAAGAAACGTTGTTAGATTTAGAGGGTTTCTACGGCAGTCGGTCGGTGCAGCAAAGTCTGAACTTTGGTAAATAGCCTAAAACGCGGCAACAAACGATAAAGAATAGGTTGTGTTTACCCTTCTGAAAGCGGATTTTTATTCCGTTTATTAAGTCATTAGATGGAATGCATGGTATAATCTACATGTTCATAACATGCCCGTTTAAAAATAGAAAGGAACAGAACCTTGGGGTTGTGAAAACACAACTGTAAAAGAAAATGTCGTTCTTAACTTCTAACGGGCGTAAATGTCTGCGAGTCACACCACTTCAAAGTTAATAAAGTTTCTAGATTAAAGCTGCAGTAAATGCGTATGACAAATTACAAGTTTAGGATTAGCATGGTGACCTGTCGAGGAGTATTGCGGCAGAATTTATTTATAAAACGTCATTTGTTTACACGCTAAATCTGCTTCGTCATACGGATTAGTTGTTGCTGCTCCAAGAACAAGCTGAGAACAGTATAATAGTATTTAGGACGTCGTGAGTCCAATTCCGACCATCACAGAAGTTGCTAGTTTGAACTCAATGTTAGTCAGTATTTGTTGATTCGATGTAGAAACTTGTACAAACCTTTTCACGAGTAGACCGTGTAGAACTGGATTTACGCGCTTCCTTTAGACACGACATATACAAACAGCAGCTATATTTTATTGTCTTGATTGATTTCTCGTCGTCATGCAGCCGACGTGCATTTTGTAGCGAATGTAATGGCACCATTCACGCTTGTTTATGTTAATAGTTTCAAAGATCCCCTTTTTTATAGCAATCTTGGTTTCATGTGTTCTGTGTTTTATTACAATCACCATTCCTATTGGCTTACGCTTACATAAAAGGTTAAGGTATCCACAAGAGCAATCTGTTCTTTTTACGTATTTTTGATTTTTGTCTCAAATTTATAGCCGTGCCTCAAGATTCAAGGAGAATGCTCACAAAGGTGATATCTTGCGGGTTTAAAGGGGTCAGGACACACCAACAATAATATATTAGATAACTATAGGGCTAGGACCCATTGCATGTTCCTATGTTTATGCTGAATTTGGTTTGAAAATGCTGCGATAGTTTGAGGATAAATAGACGTATATGCGGGACCCTCGGATCCACCACATTCGGGAAGGCCGCTATCCTACCAGACTACATGCGGTATCACATGTCATCTATCGCGCACACCTATAAAAAAGGCAAATAGATTTCAAGCACAAGCAGTAGTTCCCGTCCAGGAGAAGCTGCCACATATGCGCGCTAAAACGTCTTGCGAAAGTCTTGCGTCAACGAAAGTCCTAAGAGAAGCCATCTTTTTGCATTGTTATTTTCTTTTTCTCGCTAATTCCTTTTTCAAAGGTCAAATGTCAAAGGTCGAACTTGACTTAAGTAGACTGAAAAAAAAATTCACCCGACCATGAGAAAGAGAAAACTCTCAGCCAAATATCTTGCCATCATCTCTCCAGCGATGACGTCAATACCGAATCATGTCATAGTCATTCAACGAAGACATTTTGAACAACAACTTTCTCGATATGCCGTAAGCCCTTCCTCCATAATTTGTTTTATTCTTGTTTGTTTTTTCTTGTTTTTTTTTTGTTTTTTTTTGTTTAGAAGTGCCTTTCTGCAGAACTCTAAAAGAAATCTGATAACCTCGGTGGAAGAGGGAATCTCAAGAAGGCGATCAGTTGTGTAAGTGCATCCTATGGAGGAGTCGAGTTGGCTAAATTTAACAAATTCATAGGTAAACAAAAAAGGGGTTCAGAACGTTTCAAGCTGAATTCGTTCGCCCTCGGAATGAAAAAAAAAAATCTATTCTCGACTTTTGTTTTTGGTGTTAGCTTACCGTGCTCTATTTTATGCAGTTTATTTTTACTTTATTCCCAATAAAAGTTATAAAACCGAATTGCGTGATTCATGCAACTCGTTGAAATAGAAATGAAGAGCAACTTTAGGTCGGGTTAATCCGCCATCCAAGGTGACGGATAAAGGGACAGTGAACCCCCTATAATTTATTTTTAAAAATCTCAAAATTCCACTTTCAAATATTTTTGCTAACATATTACCTGCCTTCATCGAGATTCTTGGCTATTATAGTTATAGGTTAATTAGATAATTATGTAATGAACGAGGAAATATCGCCGCGCACATCTCATGTTCTCCTCCAATATTATTCTTAAGAGGGTGATAATTTTACACCGCGTACTCGTTATTATAATGCATAATCAGTACGAGAAACGTTTTTATCGAAATTTTCGTTGTAATGTCTTCTTAATATCAAATATTATGGTACAAATTGTTTATTTTATAAACACAATTTACACTAAATTTTTAGAAAAGCTTTTGTCCACTTATTGATTATAATACTGAGTACGCGGCATAAAATTATTTCATTACTAACGTTATTATTGGGGGCAAAAATTTAAAAGCGCGTGTCAATCATCTCGGCATTATCTCGGCAGCATGTCCTTGCTGGTTGCACCGACGACACAAGCGACGACGTGACAAAAAGGACTAAGTCACTCTTCCAAGCGTCATTGTGGACGGGACTTCCGGCACTCCTTCCGCGCGCAATTTTTTAATCGAGTTAAAAAAACTTGAAACTTGATCAACTAATATCTTAAACGTCATAGAATTTTAGCAAATTCTCTTAATTGGTCTGGCATCTAAGAGTAATTGCAGTCAATACTGTAATTACAATCTTACTCTCACCCTTAATTTTAATCTGTTTGAATTACATTCAAATACCTCGTATAAACATTCTGCCTCTATCTCGGCTCCCTGTCATGCTCCGTACATTTCTTCCCGCCATTTTGTATGGAAAGTGACAGCCGACCTCGCAGGAAGTAATTCAATACGAACGCGATAAAATATTGCATGGTTTATCTAATTTCACGTAAAGGTAGGGCGGTCGATTTTTTCCCCCTTTTTTGTGTGTTGCGTGCTACAGCTAAAGAAAACACACGCACACACACTTTATAAAACAATTTTAAGATGGATTTTCACTCTGGAATTTCAAAAGGATATACAAAAGACTTCGCTGCTATGATCAAACGGTTTAGGTAAATTAGTAAAAGAAAATAAAGATTGCAATATTTCAAAACCCGTCCAGTTCAAAAACTTTGAACTTGAAGGAAAGAAAAAAACATTAATAACAACCTACATATTAGTTTTAACAAAGGCTGTCAAGCATTTGTTAAAGCTCAGAATGTAGGTTGTTATTAATGTGGTTGTTTTTTTCTTCCTTCAAGTTCAAAGTCTTTCTGGATCCTGTCGCGATTTCTTCAGTCGAGCCGCATTTTGCAAATGCAGAAAGTCTTTTTTTTTCAGGTTGATTTTGAATATCACTTTTTTTATATAGTTTCGCCTGTACTTTTCTCAGAAGTAGTTAAAGCCGCACTCAATTGCTTTTTGTACAAGCTTGTTTTCGATGGAATAACTTTAGTCAATAAAAATGACCAGTTCTAGAGGACGAAACGTTCTAGTAAACTTACGGCAATAGAAGTACACGCGCACTTTTTTGTCTTGAAAGGGGGGAAGGGCATTTTCGGGTGTTTATTACCTCCATAAAATTTGACCACTGAGTAGAGTTATTCGCGTGGAGATTCCGTACGTTATTATTATGGCTCTTTTTAGGCACGTTGTGCATTCTATTTTGAGAGAAACGTCAAAAATCTTTGAACGTAGGAGACGTAATACAGTAATTCTTGTTTGAAAACGCCGTCTGACGGCGCCCCCTGGTGTCTGCTCCAAGGCGCAGAAGGAGGGCGTGACCCGATCTTTGATTAGATTTTTAATAGGGAAATGGGCAAACCATAAATGCAATATCGTTTTTCTTTTCTTTTTTTTTTAGGATGCTTAGAGTTTGAAGATTGAGTTATCACCACATATATAGACCATCTCAGAATCCAGTTAAGTGCTCCTTTAGGCTAAAAAAGCAGTTGTTTTTGTTTTGTTTTGTTTTCTAAATAGGCGTTTTACAGTAATAATACTAATAAAAAAAACGTTTTTCGTTCTTTTCTTCTTTTTTTTTATCCTGCCTATTGCTTAACAGTTTTGTTCTCCGAAAAACGTAACTGTAGAAAGGATGTCAACGAAAAGATCCGCTTAGGACCGTTCTATGCCCAACGGGATTAGCGACCGTCTGGTCTCCCCGATAATTTCTTCCACTCGTTTTCGGTTGGAAGCTCCCGTTGACCTTTTTCGTTGTTCCAACGAGGCCGTCTGCGCGCCTCTGCAACTCTAACTTAAGCTCCCTAATTGCGTAACGTTCGCGGTGGGGAAACAAATGTCGGCGTCGGCGACAAAATTTTATTCAGAAACTCGAAAGTGTGAGTACCACAAAGCAAACAAGAAATAAAATAATCGCCTAAGAACTTCTATTTTTTCTCTTTTTTTCCCTTTTGTAGTGATATGTTCCGGCGAATAAAACGCGCTCCCTATTTTGTATACATGTATTTTCTAATCTCCCGAATATCTTTATATAAAACATTTTTGGAGTATGAAATAGGAGCTCTATACAAATGTCTTCTTACCGATATGCTCCTTTTTACGCAAGCTGCGTTGTCGTCCCGCCCGCAAGAATACAAAAAAGCGGCAAATGCGTAATCCCAATATCCGTCACCGCATTTACCTTTTAAACGATATTTACGTAAAGCTCTTGACTTTTTTTATTCTTGGAACGTTACACCGCACTCCCACTGCTCATATACATCATACAAAAGACAATGTGTTCGCAGTAGACAGGATGACGGAATTACCTGGGGACACACGTCTCCATCCCGCCGGGCCCTGGGAGACGACCAGGAGCGGCCGGTCCCATTGGTGACATACCAAGAGATAACGCAGCACTATAAGTTGGAGCGACGTACCCACCCATCCGCCCATAAACAACTATCGAAAGAGCAGGAACGACATCACCGTGCCCTACAGACTAACACCTTCCCCCATCCCACTAAATCCGATACCTTTTTCCCCACCCTCTATTCCCCGTTATGCATGCCGCTTTTGCGGAGCCCCTGGGACCCTCTTTCATACGGTAGGAGGATGCGACCAAAACCCCACCCAATCGTCTAATCCCTTCCAGTCTTCATACGAGCTTTGGGAGAGAGCACTGACCAGCTCCAACGTCGATGACCGGCTTATGCTCGTGTCGAGGGCTGTGGAAGCAGGAACAGCTCAAGGCGTCTATGACTAAGGACGCCTCCCCATCGCTTTCTCATTATAAAGATGTTTATTCTCTCCAGAATGTTCGAAGAATGTTGCTCGACACATACCTGTGTGTGCTTCAAACATGTCTCCAGGCGGTTGTTGTATGACCGATGTGGCAGTACCGCCGTACAGAGGGATGTTGGATGGATGTTAATGGCTATGCCCCTTATAACGGACAGTAGCTTGCGCCACCTAGCCTAAGTCTAACAAGACAAACGCCATAACGGTGTCTGCGCTCGGTCTTTGGTATGGTGTATTACCGGTTTGAGTGTAACCGAGTGAGTTGCAAAACGCCCATGACCTCTTACGACGATGTAGAACACACAGTCTCCACTGGAGCCGTCTGTCGGAAAGTCTCGGAACAATTCCGATCCGCGTATGACTAGACTGAAGGTTTGGGCGTAGCTGCAAGGTCAAATCCACGCACTATCGCCGTCAGACTAGACGGCGGCATTTCTTACGGTCTTCGCTCTCGCCTTCAAGCAGTGGGGTCTTCATATAGACACGTGGCGGCGAAGCCACTCCACCCTTCTCAAAGTAGTTTTAATAGGCTTAGCGCGGAGGTCGATATCTTAGATAGTGAACGCTCATTTAAAGATACCTTAAGCATTCTGCTTTACTAAAGTCACTGTTTTTTTGTTTTCTTTGTAATATTTTGTTGCTTTAGTTTTTTATTGTTTTTTAAGAGTGTATTTGTGTGTAAAAGCATTTAGGCACCGCTGTTCCTGGACACAAGAAAGAAAGAATACAAAAATTAATAAAGAAAGTACTCCCCGAGCCACCCTGATCAACTGTTTCAACCATCGTGTTTAGAACTGTGTGCCAATCTACAGGGTGTCCCTCCAAAAACAATTCACAGGGTTTTCGTTACCACAAAAGTTAACATCCATCGCCGAACGCTCAATCTCTGTCCAAACGTACCTCTGCAGGTTCGAACCAGATACCAAAGTTCCAGCACGAACCGATATGTTATTCAAAAGTTATAAGTGATTTTCTTGAAAATTTCAAAGAGAAAATGGGGCCTATTTTCACCCGTTTTCGGTTTCTGGCGCTCAATGGAATACCGTGCAATGGAGTTTTGCCGCCTGACGAATCGCGCCATCTGGTGAAAACATTACGCAACGATGGGAAGTCCGGTTCGTCATTTGCGCCGTTAAAAATGCTGTAAACAACCGCCTTTTTTTTTTTTTTTTACAGCCAGCGTTTTATATTATACCGTGTGTCATCCTTACGTGTAAAACAGCGAAGGCAACAAGCGTGAGGTCCTTGCTTTCGGTACATGCGGGGCCACGTGATAACAATAATGTTTGGAGAGAAAATGCTGCACTTTCTTTTTGCCTATTTTATTTGTTTTCTTTTCCTGAGTTCAAGCGATAACTTATAATATTATACTTTGTTTCGGTGATTGGTTTGTTTTGTTGCAGCGGTTAGTCAAAACCGTCAAAGCTGCATTTGTGGCTGTTTGTTAAATGAGAGAACTGACGCCGCAGCCTCACTTCATGAGGTTCTGGCGTGCGGCCGGCGGAAGAAATGAGTAGGGCGGTGGGTGTATTTTTGCATTTCATTTATTCGAGATGCCAAAATAGCGTTCTATCGCCGTTGTCTTTGTCGCGCTTCGTATTGTTATTTGGCGAAGAGTTCTAGAGTGTTATTCGTAGATTTGTCAAGTTTCTATTTGTTGTTTGACCGATACTGACTATTTGTTAAACAATTCGAACTCTTTTACTCACTCTAATTTGAAGCCGAGACATTGTAATATTATAGTGTGCATATTTTTTTAAGCGGTGCGTAAAATACGTAGTTCAAGTACCGCCATACATCTAACCAACGCTCCTGTTAAAGAAGAAACAAAGCAACAAAAAAAAACATGTATATATTTTGAAACACTAATAACACTCTTTTTTTATTTACACCGACAACTTCTGGTTAGCGGGCAACAAGTTTCGCAGCATCTTATTTTTCTCCTAACGTTTTTTAGTTGTGTGGTTACGTTGTGATGCGCCAATGTGGCAGTCAATAAATTTGAATTATCTTCTACTTCTGGACTAAATCAGCGCTTACATATTTTAAACCAGCCATATATCACGGTGACCTTCCGAACCGTAAACAATCCCAGAAAGATTAGCCTTGCAAATATATTAGTCAGATAGAAAATAAATTAAAAATAAAACAAGCTTCTTGCAAATGTTCACTAACAAAAAAAACAGTGTGTATAAAAATAATTTTACCTCAAACACAGTTCCGAGTTGACTCAAAATAAAGCATTCTGTATACATATAAGGCAAAACAAACTAAGGGTAGACATAATTTAGTGGGTACTAATCACAGTGATTAGTACACCGAGACGAAAGTCATCCCGATACCTTGTTGCGTGATCGCGTTTTGCGTCAGAGTGCATTCAATTGATTATCTAAGGTATGCCCGGACCATGGTGTCCACAATACCAAAAGAACAGCACAGTTCTACCTCAGTCACTACGTTTTCAATATATGCGAGGACGTACGCAGTCCAAGAAGCCACCGCCAGGTTCGGAAGTTAGCCACGAGGAAGGGGGCAGGAGAAGCAGACGACGCGCCGGCGACTTCCCATCGTTGTGCTTCTTTGCCGGTAGAGGCGCTGACTACCGCCCGACTGCTGCGCCTCCGAGACATGTGCTCCATGTATTACATGTATTCAAGGGCTCCGTCGGCCACCACTTCCTCATTGACATTTTGTAGAAAATCACTTATAACATTTGAATAAAATATCGGTTAGCGCTGAAACTTTGGAATCTGGCTCGGGACCCTAGCGCTGCCTTCGGGCGGAGAATGAGCGTTCGCCGAAGCGTAGTTTCTTTTTGTTGCGAAGAAAACGCTGTACATTGTTGTCGGGGACACCCTGTACTCTTGTCAAACAACTGTAGTACGCTGATTTAAATACATTTGGCTCACGATAAATAAACGCTCGTTTGTGGAAATTGTTTCTGGAGAAGACGAAGAGGAAGAGGTGTTCTACGTAAGTCCATGCAGGCAGGCGGCCTCGAGGCCTGTAAACCCTAGGGTGCCTACATGTCTGTCTGTCTCAGGGTGAAGACATCCATTGTTGCCCTGAATGTGCCAGCGCGTGACGCTCTCGCGCACTTGGTGCGTGACTTGGGCGGTAAAATGGCGTCTATGCATTAGCCAAAGCTACGCGCTCGAGCTAAGTGACACCAGATTGCGCGCACTTCAAAATGCATAAAAAAAGATTGGGCGGAAAAATGGCTGAGATGTCACCACTCAAGCAAAAAGCGCGTGTGTATGAAGGCACTCTAGTAAACCCATCTAGTCTGGAAATTAGAAGAGGCCTAAGCAGCGAGATCAGGATGCCCATTTAGAAGGAGTTAAAGCGCCGTTAGATCGGCGAGCTTGCGGCGACCCCATCGAGCTGCGGTGAAAGGAAGAAACTATACCCCCTATTTGAAGGCCGTAAGAGAGAGCGCCTTTTCACTCTAGCTCGGCCATGGCACTACCTACAGCGTGTCCCAAAAATTAGTTACAGTGTTCTCTTCACCGCGAGAAAATAAATTACGCGTTGTCGAACACTCATTGTCCTCTCAAAATATAGCACTAGAGGTCCGAACCAGATGTCAAAGATTCAGAGGTAACCGTTGTCTCAATCAACAGCTATAAGCAATTTTCTAAAACGTTTCAGTGGGAAAATATTGCCCGTTTTCGCCTGTTTGCCCTAACTGCCGCCATTCGACTCCATGTAATCGAGAGGTCTGTCAGCCGCAATTTTTCCATCGAATTTTTCAGAAAAGGACGCAATTTTTTAATAGCTTATAGCGGCTATAAAAAAAACATATGCCATATGATAAAGTTGTGAAACTTTGGCATATGGTTCAAACCGCTAGCGCTACATTTGGCCGGAGAATGAGCGTTTCGCAGTGTGTGGCTTATTTTTGCAATAAATATAAAAACTTGTTTTTTTTCGTTTCTTTTTGTTGTTGTTGTTGTTGTTGTTGTTTGTTGTTTTTTGTTTGTTTGTTTTTGGGGGGCCGGGGGGGGGGGGGAGTTTTGGAAGGGAAATGGTTGCTTATAACTAAGATTTTGTGTTCTCGAAGCTTATTTCTCGTGAAATTCGGAGGGTGTTCTTCTGAGTTTATTGTTGTTGTTTTTTCGACAGTTCAAAGTGTATTGGAGTCTATTTATTTGTAGATTTCAGATTCTTTGAGATTCAAAACATAATTCTTCAATGTGCCCAATTTTTTTTTTTAATCTGTATAAAAACAAATATTTGGTACAAACCCGTCCTAAATTCCTAAAACCTCGCCTGTAAAGGCTGAACTCCATGGGACGAATATGCTGCGAATAACCGACGAATTTTGCCCGGCGGCTTTTGCTTGGCGCGTGGAATCAACACAGTGGTTGCTATGTCGCGCGCAAAGCGAGCGATGCTGTCGGGCGGCGTTCGCCAGTTATTCGTCGCACAATTCGTTCCATGGAGTTCAGCCTTAATGAATAATATTTATTCAGTTGAATTGAGCATTCCCACAATTGCCATTGGTAAATACTGTCTGTCCCGCAGCATAACTTGCAAACAAGCGTTGCTTTAATAAACGTCAATACTTTTTAAATTCCCTTAAGTGCTTAGCGTAGTAAATACCGGAACAGTGGTTTTTGTTGTGATCCGGAACTACAATGACCTGGTATCCTGAATGAACGAGTAAAACGGTAAGACCCATTTGTCAATAATCCGAGATTTCAAGAGAAAAAAACTAGTATTTTTTTAGGATCATTAACCTTGTGTTCTGACCAAACTTAATTGTAAAATTTCCCCGTTTTTAAGCATTCGGACATCAAAATTCGAAGTTTATCGAATAAAAACAAATTGACGAAACTTTTACTGGCAAGTGTTTTACTGAGTTTTTTTTTTTTCGGATTGATCCGAAAACACAGAAGTCTACATATAACATTGTCACATCAAGCACCCTGCATCCGGCCCCAGCCCAGTGACTAGGCGGTTTTTCGCTTAGATAATCGGCGACCAAAAGGTGTATAGTTTTAATGTAATCATCCATACACTTACAGAAGATTTGCCTTACTGGAAACCTCTGTACCCACTCCCGATAAAAAAAAATCTAAATAAAACTTTTCATCATTAGTTGCGGTGCGTTAAACATACCCAGTGGACCTCCATGCGCAGCGCTGTTTAGGACAGCCTCATTTGCCTGCGGTCAGTCCCCCGCTTGCAACACACTCCGAACGCGGGAAGGCGGTCATCGGCGCCCCAAGATGGAAAAAAGGCGATTTTTCAGGTCCGAGACTCAATTCCCGAGGGTGCAATAAGGGTGGATGGCTCGTTGCGTCAGTGCGAGGCAAGCGAGAGGTCGTTATATGTTGTACTAGACGTTATGGAGTCCCTAGTACAAGATATATAGAAAGCCTGCGTCGTCAACCGTATTGCTGGGGCTTGGGCTATAGCGAGGATCGCAACCTGAGTACTTTAATACACCTCCGAGGAATTGGGTGGTACCGAATTTTACGGTCTCTAAATCGCACGTAAACAGCGCGTTATTTTATTTAAGCTCGACAGATTTGTTAAAAAAAAAACTGCGAACGCTACATTAATGCCGTATGTGCTGGCGACTTATATCTGGCCAGAGGGACGTCATATAAGGAGCTAAGCGTTAATGAACCAAAATTCGTTAGTCAACCCTTTAATTAATCAGTGAATATGGGAATATTGTTTTAATTAGAAGCTTGCTAAGTGTCATCAAAAACCACTAAATCAGTGCCCTTTAAAAATATTTACAACATGTGGAAAGCGCGGCGGCGCGCTAAAGCTAACACCGCACCGAGATTCCCACGAGCTCCAAATTCTTCTAAAAATTCACTCATTTAGTGGTTTTTGATGACGCTCAGCAAGTTTTCAATGAGAACGATATGTTTATGCGTTTCACTGATTAAAAGGGTAATTAACAAATTTTAGTTAATTATCCGACTTATTGTGACGATTTGCCCTCCATTATTTGTCCCCTGGCCGCCGTATTACTTACCCGCGCACACTGCATCAGTCACGGCTTTTTCTGTTTGCATTTGACACTACTTTCGAATAGGCCACCGGCGCACCCACTGATCTCTATGTCTATTTGCTGGATCGCGTTTGCCCGCTCCAGAAATACGGCCAATAGCGGCCATCTTTTGGTAGGGTTATATTACCTCTAGCTAATGTACAGCTGGTGCAGCCACTTTCATCCATCCATGGCGGACAGCGTTGTGGCAGTTGTGGTGGCAGGCTACATACAAATAGCCGTGGGCGATATTTCATTCTTGATTGAAATTGTTCGACGAAACATACTGTTGAAACCCGGCGTGAACGGTAGCTCGATCTTTGAGGAGCCAGTGAAAGTTTCATGAACTTGCAGCACCGGGGAAAAGCAGCACAGCACGCATCCAAAGAAGCATCGAAAGCAGACGCCGGTACGGCGTCTGCTTTCGATGCGAGCTGTGCTACTTTCTCCCGGTGCTGCGCTTTCGTAGAACTTTCGCCGGGTCCTCAAAGATGGGGCTACCGTTCACGCAGGGTTTCAAGAATCTGCTTCGTCGAACAACTTCAATCAAGCACGAAATATCACCCACGGTACAGTGTACTAGACCCACGGCTATTTTTATGGCAGCCTGCAGTGCCGCCGCAGCGCTCCGCCATATTACTATGATGGCTAGGAGATAATATAACTCTACCAAAAAGTTGGCCGACCGCGGCCGCATTCCCGTCCATAGGCGGAGCTGGTCAAACGCGATCCAGCAAATAGACATAGAGATCAGTGGGCGCACCAGGTTTCATCACAAGCGTGATCCGAGGCCTCTTCGGCCACGCGATTGCCGAAAGGAACGAGGCGGTTCTGGCATCGGATTTCTTCACGCCGCTCTCGGTAGTTTCTCAGGGGACGAACGCGCCTGCCTTTCCAATACCACGCACTGCTGAGCGGAAATCCCTTTCCGGCCTTCGTTCAAGCGAGCAAGGAGGAATGGTGGTAGGATTCTCGCAAGACATACGACAATGCTGTTGCTGCGCAGCTCCACAAACACTGTGGTAGAGTTGACCTTAAGACAAAAAAAAATATATATATATATATATATATATATATATATATATATATAGAAGTCGGGGTTGGGAAAAAATATTCCCCGTTCCTCGCTGACCCTCGAACGAAATGATCGATGCAAAAGCCGAGGCGCTGCACACCGTGCCGCATAGACTGCACAAATCACACTGCACACTCAACCATTACGTCATGTGAGGCCACAGCGTCACCTGACGTCATGTTTCTCATGTGACGTCACAGTGGCCCCGTGACGTCACGAAGTTTCCCTCTACGTTCAGCGGATAATTTTACAGCGGAGCTGTTAAGGGCTAGTTTCCCCGGTATCGTGTCCGTCAGCAGACAAATGATGATACCAAACGCCGGACAGCTACCGCCATCTATAAACGACGGCGGCAACCAAGCAACCGGCTTGCCGGTTGTCTGGTTGTCGCCGTCGCTCGTAGACGGTGGCAACTTTTCCAGACTTTCCACTCTGGCTTGCCGACTTGCGGCCGGCCATTACATTATTCCCACTTTAGAACAGCTTTGCTGGTCTTTCTTCACCAAAGTGGAAAGGCTGAAAGTTTTTTTAGCTCATGACCTTCACGAATTGCACCCCGGAATCCGTTTAGAAACCTCGCCAATAACAACGGCTGATCGCCGAAATACTCATTACGAAATACTTATCTCATATATTACTAACGAAATACTTAGCTTTTCTGAACACAGTTGCTGTGCCACGTGTCAAAATGCAGGAGGATAGGTTTGTTTGGTGCCCCATTCTGAAAGCGCACGCGCACAGTCTTCGGAACCAACGCTTCTATTGGGAAATTCTCGCTTGCCGTATCTATTTGCAGCGAGAAGCTCGTGAGGGAAGCTTTCGCTTTCCTCACTATAGGTGGTGCACGCGCTACCCAAGCGGTTATGTTTTAATTTTCATTGCGCATAGAAGGTTTGCATTACACGTACTTGCACCAGCAGAGGAAGTTAAAGTATTCTCACTCTCACTATAAGGAAAAAACTTCCACCAGCCGGCGATTTCCGATTTTCTCGCCGCGAATAGTGTTGAAGATGCTTTAGAGCAACGGCTGTAACTCACATCGTCGGAAAAAGGCAAAAAAAAAAAAAGACAGAACCAAAGAATTTAATACTATGGCACCTGGGGTTCGGTTATGGCCAACGTGACAGCGAGAAATTTTGCGGCTGCTGATCGGACGTGGCGTCATTCAACTGGTCGCGCGCGCAATCGACCAATGAAAAAACTTTTGCCCGTTCGTAAGTCCACGACCGGGCAGTTTTTTTAGGAAAGACTTCTTATCAGAACACAATAGGCAAGATAGGTATTGCGGCCCCCGATGTACTTGGGCGGAGCCTTTATCCCCTGGTGAATCTCAGCTTTTGTACGGCAGTGGTATAGAACTTGTGATTTGCAAAGGACCCACGGTTTATCGATCGCTTTGAACGTGAAATAACAGACGACCACAAATGTCTGCCTGTGTCTGATCTCAGCCCGCCGCAGCATTTGGTTTCTAGCAAGCGATCCACTTTTTGTATTATTATTATTGTTCGCAAATTACGTGCGGCGTTTTCATGTTTCAATTTCGTCTGCGAACGACGCTTCGCAGCAGACAAACTCTTTTATTCGCTCGCGCTTTCAGACAAATAGTCTGCGAACGATGTCTGAGCTTGCTTCGTGAAAGACAAATTAGATCTGATAATTGTGGTATGTGTGTGTTTATATGGCCGGAAGTTAGTCAGCCCAAATGGGCGTCTGGTGTATCAGCTGCAGATGATAAATTTAGTCAGTGCAAAACCGCACCTAGCCTGGGGTCATTAACGTGAACCACACAGTAGTGATACACGAGCACAGGCCGGTACGATGGTCATCCAGAGTGAAACGGGCAGGGTAGAGTCACTATATAAGTTACGCTTTTATAGTCACTCATTCATTTTGGTGCTTAATATTATGGTTGCCTGTTATCCGGCGATTCGTCTGATATCACAGTAAACGCTTTTCCGTCGTCCACAAATGTTTCAACAGTTCGCGACAAAGCAAAGCAATATTACATGAGCTTGCCAACACCGAATCTAATGCTGAAGAGGTCGCACTTTTGAATCATAACGATCGGTTGTTGCGGCTGCTGTGTACTAAGCACTAAGATGGCGGCACCCACAACAAAATAAATTAAAATCGGTCTGTGTATGTCTATACGGCATGAACTTAGTCTGCCTCAACGGGCGACTTGTCTGTCAGCTGAAGATGAGCATTTTAGCCAGTGCGGTACAGCCGCTAGCCTGGGGTCTTTAACGTGCACCACGCAGCAGGGACACTCGACCGCACGCCGGTACGATGTTCATTTAGATCGAAACGGGCAGGGGTGGGGATTGAACCCAAGATCCCTGCGCTCAGCAGAGCGAGCTTTCGCTCTACCTGCTCAAAGCTGGTGTGCGCTAGCCCACTCGGCCACCGATCGCCCATCAAATTAGATGTCCGTTTCGTTCTCGCGATCACCAAAAGCGGAGCCCTGCGGGACTGGGTCTCTGTCGGGTGTATTTAGCCTTTGCATCTCTCGTGAATCGGAGTGTCACTGAAATGGCATCGAAAGATGTCGTAAGAGCCTGCCTACAACGCATTGCGCCGCCGCAATCCTGGCGGTTAGTTTCAAAACTTCCGGTAAAAAAGAGTGGACCTAATAGCGTCGCTGTCCTCGCAGCGTCCCAATAGAGATCGCAGATTGAAAATAAGGTAGAACTCAAACCGCGGGAAGCGTTTGCAATTTAATGTTGGACGCCTCCCGCGGAGTTTGGTATCTAGTGCGCATGCGCACGTTTTACGAGTGGCGAGGAGAGACTGAGCAAAGGCCGGAGACGCTTGAAGACGATAGATAGCTTTGGTTTCCTCCTCCGCATTGCAAACGCGGCCCACAGATCACGTGAGCTCGATCAAGCAGTTGGAAGCACTCTAAAATCTAGGCACACTACGTCCCAACCCGTGGCTGCTGTAGCTTCCGGTGGCTGACTGGGTGCAGAGCGAGCCGCAGCAGAACGGGAGTCTGACCCCGTCCACCTCCGGTACGTCACTACCGTCACAAGATCAAAGCTAACGGCAGAATTTCACAGTTATAAGGTATAAGGTTATAAGGTTATAAGAAGACCGAAAGCCCCAACGTTAACTTCGTTGATACAAAGGAGAACGAGCATCGCGCCAACCGGTCGTACTAAGGGACCTTGGGTCGTCCTAGTAACGCGGTACTTACCACCGCTGTCGCAAAAAGTCCGACGGCCTTTCTACACTATCCGATGCCACGAGAAAGCGAACATAACGCGGTCCCCTCACCCCAGAACGATCTGTATATACGATGTTGCCGCACTGAATACCCTTGGGACGCGAAAGCATCGAAGCAAGAGACCGCACATCGGATACGAGCTTATTGGGAACACCGTGCACGCACAGCTGTTATTGGACCAACATTTCCGGGTGCGAAAATGGCAGTGCGATGCGTGATCTTGATAGTTAATGTTACCACGTCCAATACAGATGTTATGGTCGGCCGTTCCCTGATGGCGGTGGGATCCTCGAAGAATTTGTTGTCTTTGATTACGTGTTCTGCTGATGTAGTCCTTGCGAAAGAAATGAACATCGGAACAAACACTCCGGAATGTTTATGCGTGAAGTTGTTTAAAAACCAAATTATTTGGTTCGACCAAAATGTTTGAGATGTTTGTGGCAATTTTTACTAGTTTGCCTTTATCGTTAAAAAAAAATTAGAAAATATATGGAATCCCCCAAATGGCATCCGGCGTAAGATCTCTAAAGAACGCTTAGTGGAAACTACGATATACGTTTATCTTTCTTTCATGTTCTTTCCTGCTCGCATTCTAAGTAACAAAAAGTTTTTTCAACAGCACTAAAATCTTATGCCGTCAATAGCTGATGTGACTCACTACTGCTACGCTAGCTGCACCGTCGCAGCCCTAACAGTCAGACTCCAAATGTTAACGTTTCTCCGGCTTCGGACGAAGCTAAAGCAAACTACAGCCACTGAGAGCTGAAGGAACTCAGGGTGCCACTTATTATGTTCACACTACACGCCTGGTGATTGGTTGTTCGGCGCTCTTATTGGCTAATGCAGCAATATCATTGACTGCGGAGCAAGAACTAGATGGTGGAGAATTCGGCATTTCTGACAGCTGATGTCAGTAAGTATTGGTGTCGACCATAACGCTCACCTGACCTCAATCAAGCCCATCATCCTCTACGCCTTGTTTTTCAAGTTTCCAAATCTTTCCGATTCTCAAAAGCACTGCCTTACTAACACCGAACAACGTCCAACGGGAAGGTTGTTCGGCGTTGTCCGGAGAAAACAGGGTAATATCTGGAAGAAAGATGGCCATCCGTTATGCCTAAAAAGTGGCCGGTAATTCTGCACCAGCCGCCGACGCGCGAAAGCAGAGTGTATACCCTAATGGTCCGCAATGTATGCATCCACGAAAGAGTCTATATACGAAACAGTCCGGTCTTGGCGGACACTTTAGCCGTTCACGCGTATGATGCCACGCTGTACCACTAACAGCTCATCAAGAAGCCTGTTGCTAAGGCCCTCGTTCCGCGTCTTCACGCACACTTTGACGCGCCATTCGTCGGGCCCTTAGGCTCATCCATTATGCGCTTCTATACTACGCGGAAACCGAGAAACTTAGCGCTTTACGGCCACAGCTGCAGCGCATCTTGTCCGTGCCGCTTTTAGTCGGCGGCTTGTATTGCCCTGCCGTTGTTTGTCGGGACTGCACTTTCTTCGCGCCTTGTTCCGAGATCGATCTGTTTCGGCAAAACTTTCGCTCGGAAAAGCTTGCGCGATATATTATGATCATCATTCATTGCATCGTTTTACCGGTGTCGGTGTTGCGTCGCTAGTTCACGGATGAGGCCCTTTAATGAGCGTGCAGGTCCGGTGTCTCGAATCCTCGTGATTACCGGTCCTGCATAGAGGCGGACGCCAACTTCTATAGAACAGGGGACGAACGCGTCCGTTGTCCGGAGGGATTCGCCGTCGGTTAAGTTAAGCCGCCGTCACGCCGCTAATACTACATCACAAAAAAGCCAGTCTGCAAGCACTGTCTGCAAACATGTTCGAAGCGTACATGTGTATGAAGTGACCATGCTTAGAACATGGGTGAGGCATGCCCGCAAATAATGCTATCATCATGTCTGTAGCAAACACCCTGCATTTGGTATGATGTATGAGCATGCAGTGCGACTGGCTTCAGAGATCGTTTCCTGTGTCCATTCAATGGGCTGGCTTAGCTAGCGTTCCAAAGTCAATACGTCGACCCCAAACATTCGCCATTTCCGCATAACGATTTATTTAGTTTAGAGAATGAAAGAAGCTGAGAATCACAACAGAGACAAGAAGCTCTACATTACTTAGCATTGGCGTCATGAAGTTCATTTGTGGTGGGTGGCCTCGCTGCTGAGCGTATACATGCTGCAGCATATACGATTCGCATTATTGTTTTTGTTGTTTTATTTTTCTCGGCGAGAACATGCAGGAATGATCACAACACAAGCACGGTGATTGGACGTGACGTGCAATTCACGTGGTACCTTATTGTCTCTGCTCCTGTAATTTGTGGCGCTTTGCAGACCGCAGTGCACCAACTTACTGAAATCACTACAGGCAGTTGTAGTTTATTTGTTTTGGGACTCTATACGATAGACCAACACACTGTTGGCAAACAACTCCGCGTTTTTACGTGTGGGCACTGCGCGCGCGTAAAAACCAGATTCGCGTCGAGTGTGCGTGTATGTATATATATACAGGGCAGTTTCAGATGAACGCAGGCCTGAAGGGACTCAGCGAACGATCTCGTTCGCATTTATCAGAAGTTTCATTTACTGAGTATCAGGTCTAGGTCCAGCTACACATGTAAGTAAAATTTTGGACAAAGTCCCGGGATTGGGAGTAAAACAGGTATTATTACGCACAAAGTCTCAAACACAGCTGAAATAATTAGACATAATATTGCGGTTTTAGCGCATGTGTCCTTGAAAATTAGTGGAAAAAAAAATAAATGCTCCTAGCACCCTTGAAAACCGCACTATTATGTCTAACAAATTTCAGCTGTGTTTGAGACTAGTGTACGCGAAGTCATTTTTCTCCCCCAGTTTTCGGTTTTGTCCAAAACGTTAAACGCATCACCAGCTTGTTTAGCGCCCTTGCTTTTTGATGTTAAATGCCAACCTAAATGCTATTTCCACAAGTGCACACTTGCAAGCACCAGCTAGTGAATGTAAAAGGCAAAATATATGGGGCAACATTGCTGGCTTTGTATATTCGCATCAGATCGTGCAAAGCATGTTAGCCAATATTCATGTTCCCATTTCCCTACTCTCTCCGGGGCATCCCTAAGCAATCACGCACCGTGTAGAGCAAACCGAGAGACCTTGGTTTGTTTAGGACCCAGTCGAACCTCTTATTTGCAGTCCTTGTCGAGGAACCTTGTCAGTAATGAATGGCATACTAGCAAGCGCTGTTTTCGTGAAGTGCTGCCGTCGAAATCGTTAATGACTGACCTTTTTTTCTAACGTGAGCGCTCGGTGTTGTCACTCCAGATGCCGCCATCGCAATTCTTGCCACGAGGCTTAAGATGCCAGGGGAAGCCCTATGAGCCAAGCCTACCCAACACAACCACTTATGCGTAAAAAAGGAGAAACGCAAATGCATACATAATTTTTGGGCAACAAAGCTAATAAATATCCACGGACATTTTTGATACTGCATTATTCTTAAGCAGTTTTTCTTTGCCGCAGGTACCAAAAATATCTGGCAACGACATAGCCTATTTAGTTCGGTCTACCCGGGCAGTGAATTTGAGCTCGATTAACGGGACTATTTTTACACTGCATGAATACAAAACCAAACAACCGAGATAGTTTTCTAACGACATTCATATATATATATATGCTTGTTTCAGCTATCGATTATCACGAGGCCAAATCGAGTGCTCACGCAATGCTATGAGTCCAAACTATGATCCGCATTCAAATATAGCCACCGGGGGAGGGGGGGGGAGTGGGGACTGCGACCCCAAGCACCGTCATCAAGTTTTGCGAGGGAGAGATTGAAAGAAAACGCTCTCTTTTGCCCTTGACATTACAACGCAGCAAAGGGGTTTCTTGGTCAGTGGCTCCGCGTGCAAGTAACTTGGGTCCTACTCGCGCCAGTATAGCTAGTGTAAAAGGAAAAACATTCCATGCCAATATCGTTGCACGGCCCATTTCATATACATTACTAATTAAATGCCACCGAGGTGGCTGTGAAACGAAATAGAGTCGAACCATTCCGACGAAGGCATAGTTTGATAGAAAAAATTATTTTTGCAATTGTAAAAGAAAAAACATTATATTCTTTTGGCATACGTGGCGGAATCCCAACTGGCGGAATCGCTTTCATGGCGCCCATTTCATTTGGGTCGCGTTAGGCATGTGTACGGACGCACCGTAGAACGCGCGCAAAAGCAGCTGTGAGTGCAGCCGGAGCATCGCACTAGTTGTTATTAGAGTCACTCAACAAAGCTACGCTTTCAGAGTAACGTCATTTTTCTTTTGGCATTTTGCCGGACAATACAGTCGCTCTGCTCAACAATATTCTCGTTCGCTGCGGCAGCATTGGACAGCGGCAGTCACGTGAGTCACTATTATCATCATCGCGTTTTTCTCAACGCCACCATCTTGGGTCCAGCCAACCGCTGCCTGCTGCTGTTTTACTGTTTACTGCGCGCGCACGCTGAAGTCGGTCGCTCAGCATGCACTTTTTCCTTCTTACGTCGAGATACGAACAACACGACCTCGATTCAGCTGCCGCAGTTGAAGCTGGGGCTGGCAGCCGGCGCAGGCGACGGCTGCAGCTTCGGCTTGGCTCAGCTATACAGTCACTCCTCCATCTGCGTGTGGACCCAAGATGGCAGGGACAGCCTGACGCGCTTCAGACGCGTAGTTTGGGAGTTTCGGTACTCTGAAAGTGTAGCTATATGGTGGCTCTAGTTGTTACAGCGTCTCTAACTCGCTCAATTCGGGGCTACAGGCATTGCACACCCTAACATCTGGGCGACCGTTTCTGTCTCATCACGGCGTACCCGGCGGCACACGACGACATATGCACATCAAGCTATTCTTGAACACGTGCCGCCATCTGTATTTGATAATAAGAAACTGTAACTTGCCGTAACTGAACGGGACAACGTGCTTTCCTGGCTTATCTGCGCGAAAGTGGACTTTTAAGCCGGCTATAGCGTAATTACGCAATCTTTCAATCAATTGTGCCAGATCTGCTTCCTCCACAAAGTACGGATGCCCAAACGCGGCTATTCAGAGTCACGCTACTCGCCTGTTAGCTACAACGATACAACGCCCCGTTCAAACGCTTCAATCATTCCTTCCTTCTTTTCTTTTTCTCTCTCTCTTTCCTCTCTCATTCCTCCCATTCCCCAAAAGCTAGGTAGCGACTCTGCCCCTGAAAGGAGGCCCACATTTCTCCTAGCCTCCCCCTCTTCCCGACACCCCACAATAAACAAACAACAACAAACAAGTTTGAGGTCCGGTGACCCTTCATTCCTATTAGATCGCTTTAATGAGACACACAGACTTATTAGGGGATACCGTCCGACAAACCCCCCTCCACACACACACACAGGGGTAGCGACAGGAAGACCACCTCCAAGCATCCCACGCAAACTCCCACGTTCAGAGGCATCACTCCTCACATGACTTCGAACCGGCTGCCCGCATACCGCAAAGCGTCTCCATGTCTACCGCCGCAAGACATGCAGATCCCGGATGCCCAACTCACTGTGGTGATCCTGAAGACACAACCCATGCGCTACTTTTGTGTCCAACCCATGAGGATCTCCGAGAAGTGCTACTGCGACCCAATGCTGCAGTTGACCTCTCCACTCCACAGCCCGAGAGCTCTTGGAGCCCCAGTGGAACGCGGGGAATGGTCGAAAAGGCCTTTCGTGCTCTCCTCCAATCTCTCCGTGACCGTGAGCTCTCCGATCGACTCTGATGTTCGCAGACACAAAGCAAAAACTTACGCGGCGGATCAAGGACAAGTATTGCGACGTTTAAATTCACGCATGCGAGTGAATAGGTAGCACGGCAAGTTAGCAACATTCTGATCTAGTGCCGGTGCCGAGATGGGAACCTCCGCGGTACATCGACGGACTTTGTCATCTCAGATCGGCACTCGCGATAACAGCGGATGCTATCTTGCCTGCTCGCTGGGGACTCATTTCTCACAAGCCCAATTCTAAATAAGCCCGTTGGCCTTTGGGCTACAATGCATCGGATGTTCAAACTTGTACATAACCATTTCTTCCTATTTCCTTTATTTACGCCTTCTCCCAAAAGCCAGGTAGCGACCTGCCCCTGACTGAAGGCCCACATATCTCCTGCCTCCTCCGCTTTCTCTTCACCCCAACATAAACAAACAAACAACAACAAGTCTGAGGTTCAATATTAAGCTTGATGTGTAATATATCGGTAGGAAGTTGTGGAAAATGTAATATTGAAGGATGCTTGCAACTTAATGTCCTCGTAATTTTAATTATTTAACGTGATTCCGTTTTTATAAGATTATCGAAAATTAAAAATTTTAAAGCTTTCTTTTTAATATAGAGACAGTACATTATAGTTGAAGGATCTAGTTCTTTAATACGCCATTAACTTTAGGACTGCAAAATACATTTTAAAAAAGTAGTAAACCTTCATAAAAGGATTGAAACGGCATTCAAGATGAAGTTGCACCTTATTATGAATCAATATGTCTTCATTAAACGTCCTGTAATTTTTAATTTAACCGTATACTAATTTGAGTAACATAAGCGTTTAATATGAAACGATATGTGTTTAAAGGTTTTGTATTTGAGGAAAAACACATAAATCGTCTTGATTTGGCCTCCAGGAAAACAAATATCGAGATAATTTTTCAATTTGGTTCTCGGAGGCAGCAGGTAATCAAATCAAATCAAATCAACTCAAGTTTATTTGTTGTCACATTTTACATGACAACAGGGACTGGACAAAAAGCTGCTAAAGAGCAGCTTGACAAAGGTCATTTTCAAAGTAATCGCTGAGGCGTGGCGTCATAATAGGAGTTTTCGGAACCTTGGTTCTCGCGCATCTTCAGCGCCTTAGAGGTCAGAAAAGACGTCACGACTGGTGTCAGTGCAGGGAGAATATGCCTGGCAAGCTTGCAGCTGCGCGCGCCGCCCACAAGAGGGGACACACGCTTGGCGGCCCAAAGATCCTAGTAGGACGTGCGACTGGTCGGAGGTTTTTCGTGTTTTCTCGCGTTGCAGTTACATCTTCGGGGAAAAAACGAACGAACGTGATATTCACATTTACGGGATAAAAGTAATCTAAAAATAACTCTAACTCTTTTTTTTTTCAAGAACCTCTTCAGCTGTCCTTAAATAAACACTACTTAATATTATTTTTTGTCCTTCAAGCGTTTTGTACAGCATAAGCGTTACATATATACGATAAAATATCAAACTTTAAACGCTTGACAAGCAAGTCACACTGCCATACCTTTTTGAGGACAACCTTTAAATGTGTTGTTTTTATCGTCGCGCCGGCGCCCTCGAAATTCCGCACTAATTAACGCCAAGCAAAGACGTTTTCCTTTTCAGCGTGACAAGCTGTCATGGTGTATTGCAAAGACAGGCTACAAAGTTGTGTCTCAGACGCTCAAGTCAAAATTAATATTGAGAAAATTGAAAGTCAAAATTAATCATCATCTATCTACTTTTTTTTTTCTGATGGCCTGAGTGGCCATATTGAAAAAGGTAATTAGTGATAATTAGTTCGCTAACCTTCACTTTACGCTCCGTGTCCGAACGGCTGAAGCAGTCGAGGGCAACGTCCAAAGTCACGCCCTCTTTTTTTATTATTATTATATTAAAGGCCCTGATTAAGAAATAATCGAAAGCCAAAAAAAAGGCGTCTTCTATATGAAGACTTTGTTCTCGTCCAAAACCAACAGAAAAGAAAGAAATTTCCAACGAAAAAGACGAAGCTTTTTAGAACTCACAAGGTAACGAGACAAGAAAACTATAGACGCTTTGCAGCAGCTGCGCATGGGCGCCGCCATAAGCGACCTTCAGTTTTTGTTTCTCTATTGCGTTCGCTTCACTTAATCTGCTGCTACAGCAGGACAGGTTATTGCCACTTTAGATACTACTGTGTCCTTCTCCCAGCATAGGCCCTTGGGAAGGCTCGTCAACGCCCCGCTTCGGTGGCTCGGCATTTCGGTAAAACAGGAGAAGGTCGGCTATGGCGGCTTAATCTGGCGCGTGTGCAAAGGTCTATATTCAGCTACGAAGTTCCGATTTCTCTCCAGGCATATCTCATTTCCTTCATTTCTAATTGTCGCATCGGGGGAGTCTCAACGGGAGAATATCCAATCAAACTTGCTATATCAAAGCAAAGCTGAGTTAACTTTTTCTTTCTTTCTTTTTCTTACTTAATGACCTGGGGGTCGGAATCTTAAGTTTTCGCGCTCAATAGTCTCATTAACATCTTCGTTCTGCTCCCAAAGCATAGAGGTCGCTTCTAATTACGTCCCTCATAATGGCATGCACTCACTATAAGCCTGGCACTCACTGTAACTGCGTGGAGATGACTGCACTGAGTTTTAGCTTTTAATTAACGCAGATCTAAACAGAAAGGTTGACGGTATAGGAATAATCGTTTTCACTATTAATATTACGGCCGCGGTAGAAATTCAATGAAAGAATGGTCACTCATGACTAGTTTCTTCATTAACAAGAATATGTTCATTGACTTTTTCTGAAACATTGGTTTGACGGATCGGTTTTGCAATGTTAAAGAAGTACGGAAAAGAAAATTGACGTGGCAGCGAGCTCTCTACCCCTCGCTTCAAAGTCGGCCAGCGAGAAGCGCAATAAGCATCGCGCTCGTGACGTCACTTGCCTCTGCACTGCCAAGGCTACGCTGTAGGCTGCGAGCGTTGCCGCTCTGGTGGAGCCAACGCGTGACGATCCCGCCTTGGTAGTAATATCTGAGGACTGTACGCCCATGGCCTCATAGGGAGGAGATCGAACAGTCACGCCTCTTCGGAGGTGCATTTCAGCTGTGGAGACGACAAGCCGAATCTTTCTCGCTTGTTTTGGATCCGAGAAATCGAAGATGACGATTCGAAGACCGCTCCTCAAGCGTTCCATATATAGTTCGATATCCTGCCCAATACATAGCTTGCCAGTTACATATTTCGCGGCCTATGCCGGTATCTTATGTGCCACCGAGCGTTCAATTGACCGTAGTTAGTTTTACGCAGCAGAAGTAGGAGTTCGGAGGAACCAGAAAGCAGAAATAACCGTTAGTACCCAGCAATGGCGACACATGCAAGCTTTGTGTATATATACACCATTCCAATATTTACAGCGCTCTCAGCCCAGCACGCGCAAGTTCGTCGCTTCGGAAAGCGAGCGAAGTCACGCGCCATGCGCACAAACACTAAAAATGGAACTAGCCAGGAGCTCCTTTTTGGGAAGGTCATAGACCTCTTTTGATTACTCTCATTCCCAGACACCTGGTAGGCATATCACGTATGGGCGACAAAAAACTAATAGAACGTTTTAACTTGCAAATAACAAAATAAAAATAAATGGGAGGCAAAACGAGAACGGGTGATGGCTTCTATCCTAAATGTATTCTATTGAGTCTCGACGGCAAAACAATGTTTTCGCCCATACTGGAATTGGCGACATTTCGAATGGCGGCACCCTTGTGGAAAACGTATGTAAGGTATTTCACTAGGTGCCATATTTGATCAGTGTATGTCGTGTATGATTATATGCAGTTACTGTAAAGTGCATTGCCTTTCTGTATTAGCTTGTTTAATGTATTCATTTCTATCCAGAGTGCCAGTACCAAGACCCGCAAGGTTGTTCCTGGGCACGATAATAAACATTGATTGAATATTACTATTATTTTCTTGCGAATCGCAGTGATCGTGATTTATCTAAATAAAATTAGGAGAATAAACATAGACGGACAGAACAGCCCATACGTTTCGAAGATGTGCTGTTCTGTCCATCCCTATGTTTATTCTTTCAGTTTAGTTTAACTTTCACCAACGCGCTCACGTCGAACTAAGCGATTTATATCGCGGAAAGAAAACGGGAGGCGGTGTCTTGATTGCAATCGATAGGTCGTTGAAGTGCAGAAGGCGCGCCGATTTCTGAGACCTTATTCGGAATCTGTGTAGGTAGAGCTGGAGTGTGATAATAAAGAACGCGTTCTGTTCGCGCTAACAGTGTCCGACAGTGCACACAGATCATGAATGAAGCCGTTTTAGCACCGTTTTGAATGCAATGAATCGAAAAGCCAAACGCCGTAACTGACAAAACTGACAATTCATTTCGTCTGCTCTGACTGAGAAATGTTCCAAGCTACCTAGTACGTACGAATTATTCGGGATATTTGCTCTTATAATCGGGCGCAAGGAAAAAATCACTCGCTTTTCCCACAGCAATGCGTTACAGGAAGTCAATTTTCGACTGGTTGCTGTCTGTTCCATTCGCCACAACACACGTTTTTGTGACGTCATCTGCTGCCACTTCGAGACCCCTTTCGATACATTGGCGGAAAAGTACCCGCCGTTCCAGGCGCTGTAGTATAGAGGACGGAAAGTAGCCGTCATTCTAGGTCAGCCACTCCTTATCTCGGTCTCGCGGAGCTGCAAGGGTCGGGAGCGAAGCGATTAATTGCCTTTCTCTCCGTTTCACCTTGCGATGGACCGCGGCGGACGCTACCCGAACTCATCCCAGCCCACCTGGCACTGCGAGCGCACCTGTCGCTGCTCCTGCCACAGCTCTGCTCCTCCACCCTAAGGTCACGCACACTCACACCGTACTCGATTGGCTTCGATGGCTTGTAGCGTCGTCCGCGCGGGCCATCGTGAGCTCGAACGGCGGCAGAGCGGGAATGGGCCGCAGAGTGGCTGCGTGTTCCCGTAGTAGAGGTTGATTTACGAGCGAGGAAAGCCCATCTCGACGTCTTGCGTGTTCGCGGGAAACGGGGATACGTGCGAGTGGAAGAGTTACAAAGCGCCTCAGGGTCGTCAGGCACTGTCGCGAAACATCGCTTCGTTTTCTTGAGGTTCACTGGGGAAATTTTGAAAGTACAAAAAAAACTCTGGTTGGGCTCATACAAAGCTAACACAAACTCAACCTTTTTTTTCTTTTTTTTTGACGCTGATATCTGTGATGTTTTTCCATTACAACTCGAGAGAAAAACTGCCTGCAGAAGAACGGTAACACGCCGTTTAAATAGGTCTGCCTTCCGTGTTATCAACACCATAATGGCGCCCAACGTAGGGACTGAAGAAAGATATGTTGTTCGTAACGTCATCAAGTGGATGAATAGATGAATGAATAAAAATAAACACATTGAATAGAGCAGAGTCATAGATAGGGGAAGAGTTTGCCTATCTATTGTCCTCGGTGACATCTTGGCTGCCTCTTGGCTCCTGCCACAGGAGTGACATCGCACCTAGCATCCGCCTAGCAACGGCGGATGCCGTGCGAACGACGCCCGACTGTCCGCCATTCCGATCGCGCACCGTATGCGCGTGCACTGCAGGGCCACGCGTTATCCTGTTTATCGACCCTAAGTAGCTCCCTGACACGCCAAAAAATGTTTTTTTTTTCATGCGAGGCGTTGAAATGGCATATCAGGACATCACAAAAAGATTGTTTCACTATAGAGTTGCGTAGTTTTTTCTATAAAATAAGAAATACGAGGCCCAACTCAAAGTTCCCGCCAGTGCAACTGTGACGTAACAGCGTACCGCAAGGTGTCGGGGCTGGTCAGAAGGAGGCATCGCCGAAGTCACGGGAGTTGTATCGCCTCGTGCTGTTACCGCGAGCGCGCGTGTAATATTTTTTTTAATATTTTTGTTATTCTTCGCACCTCCACGAGGGATCCAAGCAGACAAGGTTTTTTTTATTTGCTTTTCATCGCTTAATGTTGCTGTAAAGGTAGAATGAAGCGAGTCAGATGAATTGACATGATTAACTACAATGCCTAGAAGGTGCTGTGTGAGGGACTGTCCCGGTATTTCAGCAACCGAAGAAGAGATCACACTGCATGCATTTCGAGAGACATACATCGGCCGCATGTGCACCTAGTAAACAAGTTCTACTCATGTTCTAGACAAAATACGTACTTTGTGCTCGACGTTTACTTGTACTTGGTACATAAACCAGTTCGTAATTCTTTAGACGGCAGGCATCTTTAGCTCCGGAGAGTATCCGATGATTCAACGACCTCGGTGTCTGAACCTTCAGCAATGCGATCGGGCGTGTCGTATGCTAGCAATCCTAATTTCTGCGAGCGTTCTAAATTTTTTTTCAAAACTTGATAGCTTGTTTTGCGCCCAGTATAGCCCTGTATCATCGGACTCGACTGGCATGCACTCGTACACTGGCTTGTACTCGCAACGCTTTCATCATTGACCTCCATCACGTCGATCCCCTGACTCTTCGTCCTCAAATTTTACAGCACGCAAACGAACCAACGGTGCAGCGATAAAGAGCTAGTGGAACTGAAACTTCGTTTTCTACAATCGCTCGTACAAAGAGCAGAATAAAAATTTAAAAAAATCTTAGGCACGGTCGCGGAGAGCACGAGGAGTGAAACCCACGTGACTTCCGGTGAACCCACTTTTAGCGACGTAGGTCGATGCCTCCCTTCTGACCGCCCCGACACCTTGCGGTACACTGTTACGTCACAGTGCACGGCGGGAACTTTGAATTGGGCCTCGTATTTCTATTTTTATAAAAAAACTACGCAACTCTATAGTGAAATTTTTTTTGTGATGTCCTGATATGCCATTTCAACGCCTAGCCCGAAAAAAATTTTTTTGGCGTGTCAGAGGCGTGCATAGGCTGAACTCGCGTGGAGCGAATTATGCGACGAATAACTGGTGAATCGTCGCTCCGACGGCACGCTCCGCTTTGTGCGCGACGTAGCACCCACTGTGCTGATTCCACGCCCGAGCAAAGCCGCCGGGCGAAATTCGTCGATTATTCGCGGCATTATTTGTCCTATGGAGTTCAGCTCTCAGTTTTCTCAATTTTCCAGTTAGAAAATAGTTAGCTTGAAGTGTTTGGGGGTTTCAACTACGGCCGTCAAGTTTTCAGTTTTATATATATATATATATATATATATATATATATATATATATATATATATATATATATATATATATATATATATATATCCGTAAACTCGTCCTTCGCGCACCGCAGCAGAGGTTGGTTGCACTGTTTCTCCACAGGGGCGCGGTGCTGCCGTGTGCAATGAGAAGCGTTCCGATTGCAAACCAAAACTTAAAAACCCATCGAAGTTGTGCGGTTTTTCAGAAAGCTGCAAAATGCTGCGCGTGCCTTCTATCGTTCTGCAATTTATTGATGTAGTGTTTTTCGATGATGCTCAGCAATTTTCTAATTAAAACCATGCCCTTAAGCACAATATTAAAATAGTTAATTACGCAAAAAATATTAACAATCTAATTATATATTATTATTATTATTATTATTATTATTATTATTATTACTATCGCCATCATCATCATCATAGTCTTTAGTAGTAGTAGTAGTAGTAGTAGTAGTAGTAGTAGTAGTAGTAGTAGGTAGTAGTAGTAGTAGTAGTAGTAGTTTCTGGTTCAAATTCACTTTTTCACTTCGCTCTCATGTGGACAAAAATTCACATCAGAATTGCCTACGGATAATTGCATAGAATTCTTGGATCTGCAGCTTTTTTCTTTGCTTTTTTACAGGATTATTTGCGCTTGAGTTGCAATCCGCGTTCAAGAACAGGCCTCCTTCCATTCAGCAGTTCCAACTCAAAATTAGTCAAAGGAGGGATTGCGTCCACATGCCTACATCAGCTATCTCGACAAGCTGCCAGCATAGACTGTCAAACAATCTTTATCTTCAGGTTGAGCGTTTAAAGAAAGCTGGTTAGTCGTCTTACCTCGTTTTCGAACGTTTGTGAAAAGCTCCTACAGAAAATTAAACATCCGAGCGGCGAAACCTGTCAAAAGCAGAGATAATGGATGCCAGTGCAGGTTGTGCCCTACATGCACGAGGCGTCACGCAATTTAAAAAAGGTGGCTTCCGGGAACAAAGTCGATGTTGTGTTTTCAGCCTCTTGCAAACTCTCCAAGATATTTTCGTTCTTGTCCAGAAACAAAAAACATGTCCCGTGTTCCAAGAAACACGTTAAGATGTACATTGAATGTGTTACAAATGATGGTCTACGAGATTCCCAATGACTTGTTGTTTGTTGTTGTTATTTTAATGATAGGGCGAGGGAGCACAGGCTCGCAGCTGTGCGTAACAATTTGGAGGAGGACTCTCACGGAGGATTGTAAGCGCTGCGATTACGAACAGCTTTTAAATTCGACGAAGTTTTTAGAATAAAAGGAACGAAAAAGACGGATAAAGAAATCGCTGGAGCTTTCTTGATCATGAACGCGGGTGAAAAGCGGGTGAGTATATGGTGTCTATTTTTCTGCTGAATATGAAAATGACTTTTTTAGATGGCTTCATCTAAGACTGCCGATATGTTAACGGTTTATGGCTTGTTTATCGGTACGGTGAACAACAGACTGTCTAGCGAATGTTTCTTCAATACAATCAGTCGTGAGTGGCGCCTGTCGTTGTCGCGCGTGTTCCTTATTTCGTCCGTGTTTCAGTTCGCGCTTTTGAACCTCTTACATGATATGAACCAACTAAACCCAACCAAAGTTTTATTGCCCGTCTTGAACCTTTCCTGTTGTAAGCAGTCGAAAGTCTGTGAACCAGCCTTAACGAGGGATTTGTATTCTATGAACTTCCGGAGTGTCGTATTACATTTACACTATCTTCTTCGTGATTCGTTATTCGATGATCTTATCATGGCATAATGCGGCATTAGGCCGATAATTAATCTGCGGAAAGATAAAAACATGCTTGGAAGACGACGCGTCCAGCGTTTCTTAGAATGTCGGTTGCCATAAAAGTGTCTTAGGTTTTGCCTTAGGTAGCGTAGTTTAAACATCGCTGTCTGGCACAACGAGTCGATGCGGTCATACCATCTAAAGCAGAAGTGATGGCGAAACCAAGATATTTGAATGATGAGACTTTCCTCGAAATCATTTAAGCTGTATGAAAACGAAAACGTCTTAAGATTGACGGTCATAGACACGCGTTTTTGGGGATTCAGTTAACGGTTGCTACATTTAGCACCAATCGTTGATCGTATGGTCAGACTAAAGTTGAGGTTTGCTAAGTTTGCGTCGTTTTTTATACGAAAAAAAACATTGCTAGGTACTAAAAACTAGGCGGAAATTAGAATTTTTAATTATATTTTACAATGTCATATAAACGAGAAAAATAAGAGCTCCTAATGCAGATCCTTGAAGTACGCCTGGAAGCAATGGAAGATTTGAAGATATCTGCCCTTCTTACCACGACAAACTGTCGCGCATTGCGTAGGTAGTCTCCAAGCCACCGGGGAACGTTATGAATTAATAATATGTTGCATCATTTGTTTGAAAAAAAGTTTCGAGTGTGACACATGCTCGAAAGCCTTTGAAATATTCGTGCATATAACGTCCGTCCGTCCCCTTCTCATTAGTTATCTCCGAGAAAAAAATAGTTTCCGCAAGTTGCGTAGCCGTGGAATGTATACCATTAATCGCCCAACCGCGTGACAGGTCGCTGCAGTGTTCGCGGATACGGGTACGTCAAAACCTGCCCCTTAACTTTTTTGTTTGAAGGCTGTAAGTTTACTTTTTTGTATAACACAGAGACGCAGCTAATGACGACGAACAACAAAAAAGGACCCCAGCCAATCACAAACCTCAAAATAGGATTAGACCAATAAACAAAAAAGAAGCGCAATATGCGCAGGGGCAATGTGATCATGGCGTTTCACTTGCTCATGATACATGCAAAACAACGCCTCTTTTTTTTTTTTTTTAGAACTATAGTTGTGTTTCGAGTTTCGTCTTTGGCTGGGATCCTCCCATTCTTCGTCGTGATCGGCTGTTTCCGTTATGGCCACTGACGACTTAACAAAAGCATCTTATTATCACTATTCGGCCAATCAGATTGCTGCACCAGTCAAGAAGAACGCCAACAAACAAATCAGCAAGGAGCAGACATATTTAGAGTGACGAATATAATCCCTGGAGAAGGGGAACAAGGGGGGCAAAGGACAAACACTAATTTCAAAACACAACTAATTGTTTGGAGAAAAAATAAAAAATAAAAAATTTAGAGTGTGTTTATTTAGAGCCGTTCGAACATCCAAACGCAGGACGCCGGCTTTCGTGCGCGTTCCAACAATGAGTAGACACAAAAGCAGCCAGCCTTTGAGTCCACCTTCACGGCCTTCCGGTCAGAGCTCGGAGTTCGGACGCTCCAGCGTGCTCTCATCTCCTCCTCTCCGTCAGTTTATCCCCGTAGAGTTTTCAAGGAACCAATATCGACGTTCTAGATCCCCTCCCCCATATGATGCGCAGTTCTGAAAACGAGAAGATGCATCGAAAAAAAAACATTTCAGGGTTCTTGTTGAATGATCGTAGAAGCGGTCAATGTATTCCTATATTCCACTGACCATGCTTCTTTTTTTTTTTTTTTTGGGGGGGGGGGGGAGGGGGGAGGGGAGCGGAAATGGGAGAAAAGAAAGATACATAGCACCGGGACATCCGCGGTGCTATATATACGCGCAGATGTTCTCCAACATAACACAATTCGTCGCTGGAGCTGCCGAATAGATTTGTACTCGATATAAAAACGCACGTTCAGAACAAAAACGAAAAACAACAAAAATCACGCTATTTTTTGTATTGCCTTGGTCGGATTTATATTGTTGAGTTTTGCTTTGTGCAAAATTTTAATACATAATCTGACTTTCTTGTTTCAACCCGAGACAAGGCAAAAATATAAAAAACGGGCATATACACGCACCGTCCCTTTTAATTCCTTTCTTTTTATTTTGGCCTCGTCTCGGGTTGAAGTATGAAAGTCATTCACCAGCTTGCCTACGTTTTTACTCTTTAGCACAATCTGAGACGGTCTATGCGCGGGACTTTGCTCGATGTTCTGTCTCACTTTAAGTCCGATCGCAGTCGACGCTATTGAGAGATAGCAAAAACTAATTCAGGGAAACTCAACACCTAGCTAAACAAAAGTTTTATTCTACTGATTTTTCTTTTTGCGATACGTCGCAGCAGAACATAATAAACTAAAAAAGAAAACATGCAAGGTTAGATATTTGGGTATTAAACGTAGCCCTCAATTATTAAGGTAAGTAAAATATCGAGTGTTCTTTTTAGTTCTTTAACTCCATTGGCATCTTTTTTTACAATTTGTATGCATGTCTTTCATTTTTCAGCTTGTAAGAAACCAACTAAACATTGTACGAATATCGGGACACAGGAAAATCGTTCCAACAATTATTTTCAAAATAAACTACGCATGGATTTTGTTGTTAATTACTGAAATAGTAACTATTCTTTTAAAGAAAGCACATTTCCGATTTACATGCAGTAAATACCCTCGTTTGTTTTGTTGTCTTTGTTTTGGTTTCTGTTTTGTTTTGTTTTGTTTTGTAAAATAGCGCACAACAACTTTCTTGTGTTCTGATTGCCGCACAGACGAAGAGCGCGCCCAAAGCGCCCACGTGCGCAGTGGAAGCAAAGTTCGCATAGCACTTCAGAGATGGCACCACCGATCACGCAACAGAGAAAATTCTCGCTGCCGCCATCTTCTGTTTCGACTTCGATCGCGTTGGCTTCGCAGATTATTTTTAAATTCCCTCACCACCACTTGTTGAGAGGTGGTGCCCTCGATATCTCCCTTTCGCTTCCATGGGACCCCAAGAGATGCAGGCTCAATATTCTACTATACTATGAACCGCAAGTGCCGAAGCAGCCAGGTGCTTTGGAGGATCGTTAGAAAGCATCCTGAACGGATAGTTCGGTTGAAAAAGCGAACTGTGGTGTCTGATTCTCGTCTTTGTGCCCTTGTTCTTTGAGCGCTATAATGTATTTCAAGTTTCAAAACCTACTAGCCCAACAATCTACTCTACTGAAAATGTATCCCTGGAAGCCACTCTTATGTGCGCTTTGTTCACAACTGATGCTCCGAACAAGCTTCCACTTTTGTCTGCCAACAACAATCATCATCATGCTCATCATTTATTATCCTTGAAGACTCTTACGGGCATTACACTAGCGAGCGGTGATATTTTTTTTTCAACTCAATCATTAGAAGAAGGATTAGTCAAAAAGCAGAAAGTGGTTACAAAGCAGCAAATTTATGTTTGTCAGTTATGGTAACAATGTCGTTTGGTAGTACGTTCTAATCGTTGATGGCCAAGGGTAAAGTTGAATAGACCTATTGCTGAATAGACCGATCTCAGCAGCCAGTTTGACTACGCCACCGCTGCCGCAGTGCATCGAGGGAATCTTTAGTCCTTCTGCACGTGCGAGAACCCCGCTGGAGCTCTGCGCGTGTAGAGCACGAGACGGCACGAACCCTCTCGCGCACTGCCGTTTGCCTCCAGTGAACTAAAGTTATGGTGGCGTCAAGCATGCGCCGAACGCTTGGTGATATCGGTCTATTACCCGAGCACCAAGTAGAATGCAGGGATGTTCCACGCGCCCCACGCGCACGCCTTTCCCGTATAAAAGATTCGAAGTAAATAACCAAAGTAAAGCGTGGACGAACGCGCGTGCAAGATGCAATTTGTTTTAGGCATTTGCTTGATGCATTTGCTTTAGAAAAGTTACTACTGCTGAGGCCAGCACATGTGGCGCGTGGAACACCAATCCCTGCATTCTCCTTGATGCTTAGGTAATTTAGCATTAGGTCTATTACTGTATGAAGTCGTTGACGAAAACGCAGGCCGCAACTTACAGGAGTGGTCAAAACGGGGAAAATCTGCCTCGGGGGTAAAAGTAGTGATTCACGAAGAGGCATGTTATGCTGAAAGATACGGTGAAGGAGAGAGAGACGGGACACTCTGCGACTTAATGAAGGTGTGCGAAGTTTAGCAGTTTCGCGCAATCCAGATATGCTTGTGAATGGTGAGTAATCAGGAAAAAAAATAAAGCGCAGAGCTCTGTTTTGAATGGATTCAAGTTTTATAACTAGGTCAGATTGCCAAGGGCACCATACAGTAGAAGTCGAATTCAAGCTTAGACCGAACTAAAGTTAAGTATGCTAGTTGTTTTATCTCTGGTGTTGTGGGTTTCAGGTTTCGGCGCAAAATGCCGAAAGAACGGTTTGCGTTTGCTACTATATATATATTGATTTGAGACGTCCATGAGAGGTCAGATCTTAAATGAATACCGAGATATTTATACGAACTACAATAGGTGATAGGGGAGGCGTCAAGATGGTTAGAAAAAGGTCGAAGAACAGCACAGCGAGAAAACGAAAGGAATTGGCATTTGTCAAAATTTAGGGTCATCTGTCATTTACCGTACCATTGAATAATTTGTTTAATATTTGGTTGGCCAGGTATGATGATCGTCGGGCGAAAGACTCGGCCTGTAAATTACGCAGTCATCTGCAAAAAGACGAAGTGATGGCAAGATGTGCTCATGAATGGCATTGATGTAGATTAAAAAGAGTAAGAGCCCGAGTACATTGCCCTGAGGGACACCTGAGGTTACCGCGCACGAGGGGGATATAGAAGTATTAATGGTGGTGTACTGAGTGGGGTTAGTCGAAAATTCGGATGTCCATTTGACGATAGGGGGCTCGATTTTAAATTCGTTACATTTTAATATAAGAAGTCAATGAGGGACCCTGTCAAATGCTTTAGAAAAGTCGAGAAAAATAGCGGCAGTCTGAACGTTTTTATTAAAGCCTGCGTGAATTTCATGAAGAAATGCCGCTAGTCGAGTTTCACAGTATGCTTTCCGGAGTCCATGTTGGTGATTTAAAAGGAGGTTGTCAGCTTCTATATAATTGATTACACTGGCGTGAAGTGCGTGTTTTATGAGCTTAGAAGATACGCTAGTTAGAAAGAGGGGACGATAGTTTCTAATTAAGAGGCGGTCAACAGATTTGAAAACAGGGTTACGTTGCCAGTTTTCCAATCCCGCTGAATTTAAGAAAGACTAAGTGACTGGAAAATATGTCACAAAGGAAAGCTGCGGATGTGCGTTTTGTGTTTATTAGAATCTAAGAATTGATGTGGTCATCACCTGAGCTGAAAGACAGCTTCAAGTTCTCGGTTGCTTTCAGGACGCCGGCATATTCAACGGTGATGGGCCTCATCGAAGTGTGAACTGGCGTGAGACGGGTGATATTCAGGAGATTTTCATCAGTAAAGACAGAACTAAACAAATTATTAAGTGAAAGAGCACCATGGTGATCGGATAGGTTGCGCCGGCTGTCGTCAGTGAATTGCAAAGGAGGCGACGTAGAAGGATTAGCAATCTTCCAAAATTTCTTTGGCTTGTTAATCAAAAAGTTAGAGAGGTTCCTAGTATAAGATTTAGTATTTGCTTCATTTATAGCTCTCTGGTGGTGTTGAACGCAGGTTCCTGAAGGGCTGTGGAAACACGCCGTCAGTATCAACGGACTATAGGAAGTATTCACTGGACGCCATATTTGTGGGTGCTGTATAAAGCGCATGCTCAGAACGAGCTCACATCAATAGACCATTTGCTGTATTACCCAAGCATCAAGGAGAATGCAGGGGATTGGTGTTCCACGCGCCGCACGCGCACGCCTTCCCCGCAGTAGTAAGATTTCCGAAGTAAATAGCCAAAATAAATGCGTTGACGAACGCGCGTTCGTCAATACAGCTTTCTTTTAGGTTATTTGCTTCGAAAATTTCCTACTGCTGAGGCCAGCACGTGCGGCGCGTGGAACACCAATCCCTGCATTCTCCTTGATGCTTGGGTAAGATAGCAATATGGTCTATAGGCTGCCAAGACCGGCACTCTCGATGGTCTGCAATGCACGTTGCAAAACGAACTGTGGAAGCTCGCCATCAGCACGCGCTCAGAATTCGCGCACATGCAGATATGGCCGCCAGTGAATACTCCCTATATATAGCTGAGGCCGCCGAAGCAGAGCACAGGCTTCCGCACCCTATATCAGCTTGTTCACCTAACAAAACAAAAACACACACTCACGTGACCGCGCGACCTACCCAGAACGCAGAAGGCTGGATCGGTGGCCGAGTACGCATCGCAGCTCAGAGCGACGCGAAGCGAGCGCTCGCGCTGCAGAGCCAAGAGGCCCCTGGGTTTTATCGCCACCTGCCCGTTCACCCTGCCGATGAGTTTCGGCACCTACAGCGTGTGGAGACACCGGAAGCCCACTGGAGTCGGAGAAAACATACACACACACTTACTTTGAAACGAAGAAAAAGACGACTGATAGGGGATCGCCCTTCCGTACTGCGACGCTTCTCGCAGGAGAACACAATGCGGCAACTTTGGGCTCTGCTTGCAATGTGCGTTCCATTCTAGTGAACGTTTCTTCCACTACGCCGACATATTTATTTTTTCCGAGCATACTATGAAATTACGGTGGATGGGCTAAGCGACTACAAGACTGGGTTCAACCTCGTCCCTCCACCCCCACGTTCCACTTGCAGAGGGGTGTCTCTGCACCAGAGTCCTCCGTTGCCATGGCTGCAGTCAACTTGCTTACCTCCTTGACCTCCGCCTGTGACCAAGACGCCGACCTGTTCAGCGACACCCAGTAACGACCGATCTCGAGCTCCCTCCCTCTACACCAGCAGAATTGGAGGCAAGTGTTCCACCAACGTGACTTCTACACATTCCACGTCAGCGGCCACTGTGAAGAACCATGCTGCTGTGCGTGTCGCTTCTACATGCATATATTACGCACCACCGAATTTTGTGTTTCTCGGCAAGAACAAGCAGGGGAATTTACCATGGGTACGGTGCGGTGACGTCACGTCCAGCCATGGTTTCTGTGCTCACCAGCATACTTGGAACACGCCAACTGTGCGTTTTCCTATGGCACCATTTTCCTAGAGGAGGCTGAACAACCGGCGTTTTAACGTAGCACCTGGGGATAATTTGTTGAGTGCTGCATCATGCAGAGCCTTTGCTCGGCTGCCACGAGGAGAGCGACCTCATGCAGGTAGGGGCACAGTTACAGTAGTCGTAGAAAATGACGCTGGAGTCTAGCAAGATAGAGAAACTTGGTAGAACTAGTTTTCTCTTCTTTTACCACAATCTCAGGTAATTTTCAATATGATCAACATCCGCCAGCTCGCCGGCACACTCACTGTAACCGTATTTTGGGTGAACGAGTTAGTGTCCCGTATGAGCTGGTGAGCACTGCACGTTTATCGGTTTTACGCAGTCGACTCTCGAGGAGAAGCCATATTTGAGTTCGTTACTGCTGGGCGTGAGGATCGCGAGCTTTGACAGTCGCTTCCAAGACTGGTACGTTCCGTGCCGCCAGGAGTGCACTTTATGGCGAGACGATAGGTGGGAGCATGTTCTCGGCATGGTGCTACCAACCTTGCGCTCAAATATCGCGTCCACTGACTTACCGCCGATACATGGATTCTCAGTTATTTTTGTTACAATCGTGGAGTCAAGACTCTACGATCTCCATTAGCTCCACTCCTCAAAGGCGGCACCACACTAGCACAGAAAGATCGGTTCGCTGTTTCTTTCTAATAACGTTCATGCAAATTTTGCGACTGCGCCTGAACTTCGATTATTCGGCAATTAACAGAAGCCAGGTCTACAAAGAATAAGCACGAACCAACAACCATCGAGGCCATATAACTGTAGAACCGCATTGTGTAGATCACCCTTCTTCCCTAACACAATAGGCGAATGGAATATTAACTCCCTAAAAAGTGGTCTTAATCCAGAACCACCGACCATTTTTATTTTCCACGACGCGCTACTCATACACTTTTTTTGTCAATTAGTTCACACTGCTTATTACATTGGAATGTTTTTGTTTTGTCAATTTTGTTGTACGCACTTTCTGCCTTGGCGTTTATATCAAAATGCTTACAGTGTAGACCAAGCAAATAAATGTCCCGACTCTCTTTGACGCAATACACCGGGATGACGGACCCATCACCACTGTCGAATTTCGCGCCCCTGGCCTTACACCAACCTACGCCTCCCACCTTCAGGAGTGAAAGTCCAGACGAGTTTAACGCCATTCTGATATAACGACAATATGTCTCCTTCCCGCCTTCCTCACCTAGTATTCCAGCGGCCTATACCAGGTTCACTCGAGACAGTAGCCGCACCTATTGATGAACGCGCTGCCCTTTGCGTCTACTTCTCCCACAAAACACATATACAGCCACCCATTGAGTTGCGCATAAATTGCATAGCGAATAACCAGA
This sequence comes from Ixodes ricinus, assembly GCA_037355805.1. NCBI lineage: Eukaryota > Metazoa > Arthropoda > Arachnida > Ixodida > Ixodidae > Ixodes > Ixodes ricinus. The sequence goes on along the minus strand of JAZHYW010059277.1, from coordinate 198,825 downwards.
TCCGAGAAAACGATTCTCCATACAAAATGCAATCTTCACAGATGGTATCTTCACACGAAAGACATTATCCCTGTCCTGTGAACAGCTGGAATCATGCTGAGCGATCGAGGTGATTGGCAATCTGCGTGCTCCGCGAAAAAAGCGAACCCTCAGGTTTTTCTTCCATAAACAGTGCGGCTATTGATCGAGTAAATCCAGGCAGTAGTTAGTTTGGGAATAATCTGTTGTCTTTTTCACCATACACCGCTCTCAATGGTCACCTGTCTCGCCCTGCCCTGCGCTTCGATTAAGCTTACCAGCGAGTATAGATGAAAGAACAACAGGCCCTTTTCAGAACCCCGTAAGCAACAATGGTGGTCGCCATTTCTTGGGCACGAAGCGCGTGATTGGATCCGAGTCGTCGCCGAACGCTGACGCGGCGCTTGGCGTCCAACGGATGCTCAGAGTGCATGCCCAAACAATGGCGAACTCTGATAATTGGCAAAGCAGCTACCAGATGGCGCGCCAGCTTCTGAAAAGGCTTTGGGCAGGTGGCGCAAGCCGCCGCCCGATAAAAGGGTTCAGCCGTATCCACTCCATCCATCGGTATATACTGAACATGATATTGCGCCCGTATACCTTGTTTCACATTATGATTGGGGTCCCGTGTTTTGGCAGGGTTTATTTTCTTTTATTCGAAGTCCGGGTGTTTTTCCAAAGTTCCTGAGTCTTTTATTTTTTATATTTTTATTTTGAGTTTGGTGGCTTTTATGTGTCAGCTTTCTGTGTCGGACTAAAAAGCGGTGTTTGTCGGGCCTGATGCTGGTGTGAAACAAAACACGGGCATTGAATTTCCCAACTTCCGCAGAAACGCTCGTGAACTGAACACTTGAAAAATGTCCCGTTACCCAGAAGAGGAGACAGCACATGGGGTGTGGTTTCTGAACGAATAAGCATATATCCAAACGAGCTCAGTCCAGTGCCGCTGTGCTCCGGGGTTAGCTCGAAGTAAAATGGAAGTTAAAGATTTTTGCCCGGGGCAATCCTGGGCGTTTCTCAGGGAAGAGAGCCTCGATGCGGGCTTTTTCGGGTATTCTCTGATTTTAACGAAACCGCCTCGGGGGTTGATTTTCGGGGTTTATCGATACGCATTGCAAAAACACGCTGCCCCTCCCCCACCCCCTACTTATGATGCCGAATCAAAAGGAGAAGAACGCTGCGCGCAATCAAAATTAATCGCCACGTTAGTGTCACGTGACCCTTGGAAAGGCGCAGCGACGCGCGGGAAGCGTAGTCACGTGATGCGTTCACGGCACTGGATTGGCTAAGATGGAGCCAGGTAGCATCCGGGCTGCAGTCCATCGCGATCTGAAGCGGAGTACGCTGACCTGGGCATCAGATGATAGGTGAATACTCGAGAGACATAATCATGACGTAGTCAAGCGACTCGTCTGCTTCGTAGGGGACCACGACCGTGGTGTACTTCGAGATGGTCTTGCTAAGCACCCTGGACGTTAGCCCCGGAGAAAAGGTAAGTGCCGAGCGCGTTAGCTGTCCGCAACCGTGAGCTTCTACCACGACCGGTAGAATCGAAATGACCTATGTCGCGCAGTAGCTGATTCGCCATCGATTCTACACCGTTCACAAGCACGAAAGTCACGACCTTTTAACAATCCTCAACCACAAAATTTGTGGCCACTACGGCCGTCTTTTAAGGTCTTTTTTTGGCCCGATATGGAATTACAAGCGCGGCCCTGGCGTCGCCGCCACCGGGGCATGCGGTGGCGCTGCTGTCGACACGGTGCATACGCAGATGCTTCATCTTACGCGAATCTGCTTTCAGCACTTGCGTGGTGCCCGTATACCGCGGGGTCCCGGAATCCGGGGGAAGCCTTTACAGTGGCCGCGTATATCGGCGATAATTCGTCGAGAGCTTCTGCCGCAGGGGACGCTGCCGCTATGTTGTTGCGCCAGTCAGGGGGTACACGGTTAGCAGACGGGCGCCGCATAAGTAGAAAAAAAACGTTATCGTTATTTTTTACTTCTTTCTCAGGTAAAGCGAAGTTCTTTAAAATTTTGATACGATGCTTCTTCCACCTCCTAGGCACCTCTGTAGTAGATCGCTAGCACGATATTTTGCCAGCTAAACTGATTTATGCGGTCACTTCAAAGGCTTCCCCGGATTCGGAACCACTCGGTAGGCGTGGGCACTGCGCCCGCACAGAAAACAAATTCGCGTGAGGTGAAGCTTGTGCGCATGCGTCGTGCCGACAACAGCGCCGCGGCAGGTGGCTTGACGTCAGCACTATGAGCCACAAAATAAGCTACGCTGTAGAGTAACGACACTCCAGCCATCTTGGTGCCTAAAATCATGGTGGTCAGCTGTCTGGAAAGCTTTACGTGAAATCGCAGGAAACGCTTTTTTCCGTCCTATGCCCGAAATGCTAAAACAGTTCGCGGCAGAGCAAAGCTATATTGCATGAGCCTCCGAACACCAAATCTAAAGCTGAGGAAATCACATTTTTGAGTTTTAACGATCCGACAGTTGCGCCTGCTCTGCACTAAGCTCCAAGATGGCGGCGCCCATACTCTAAGCGTAGCCTCATTCAGTGCGGCTCTGAGTCAGGACCGCGTGTCAGTAAGGTTCTGCACATGCGTAAACCAGACGCACGTATACAGCGCGAGCGGGGCCGCACCCCCCCCCCCCCCGAAATTTTTATTTGCTAGGGCATCCCTCCCCCCCCCCTACGCCGCATAAAGCTATCTTGTCAATGGCGACCCCCCCCCCCCCCCCCCCCGAAACAAAATCCCGGCTACGTGCCTGGCGTAAACCCTGGCCCCCGGCCGTGCTTCCCGCTGTCGCCATTCGCTCTCCCGGCACCCTCGTGCACGGCCAACATGTTTAGCGGTTTGCGCGTATTTCGTCATCTTTTGCGATTGCTTTTTTTAGCATCATCAGTATGGGGTACAAAAGGTAATTAAAACCGATACAACGGCACGATGCCATTGTGTTTTGACGGGGCGGACGGAGGAATGCTGAGCTGCCCTTCATTTTTAGTTCGCGGACATCGCCCCAGACGGCACCTCCGTTACTCCGAAAAGGCAGAGATTGTTACGCCTGTCCCGCTTTCGATCGCGTGTGTTACGAATGACCGACGAGTTGCATTTTTATTGTGAACATAGCTTCAGTCCGCTTGCACATGAGCACACAAATGCCATATACAACCATATCAAGACTTGGGTGGATATAGGCCATTGTATGGCCGTATACTATAAAATATGGCTATATATGGGACTATTTGAGTTGCACACTTCTTGATATGTGCTATATATGACATTTCTGTACAGGTACGTGTCTTCTATTCGAACCTCAGCTCGTCTGCTTCTTTGCAGGGGTTGTGGAGAAGCCAGAACACAGAGCTCCCATTGGCTCTGATTGAACAATGCAGCTTGCTTGAGGTCTACCCACCATCCTTTTCCGATCAGAGCCAATAGGAGCTCGGCGTTCTGACGTCACCACAACCACTGCAAAGGAAGCGGAACTGCACCGTGGCAGTCTACTCGCACGGCCTATCACTGGGCCCCGACTATAGGCAAAAGAAATTTAGGATGTGTTCTTTTTTAAATTATTATTCCTCTTTTTTCAAGTCCATCAGCTTCTCGGCGTTGGTCAGGCACTCCTGGGGTGGGACGGAAGACTGAACCTGGAGCCGCTTGGCCGGAGCCGATAGGCCCGTCCAGATTCCAAGCACCTGCTGAGAGACTCTGGAGGCCTCGCCTCGTTTTCTCCCCGGCCAAGGCGATCCGAATCCTCAGTTCGCATCTGGAGGAGACTCCATCGCATCGTAGTCAGCCCCGACCAGATCATCACCGTCAGTCATAAGTAAGAAAAGAAATCAAGCCTGCTTTACATCGTAGCCGTTCTCAAAGCAAGATAGGGTATCACTGGCTCTTTACCCAATGAGACGACGGTCGATAAGAACGCCGGGAGAAACCAATCACGAAGGCTAGCATGGCCAACATGATAAGCCACGCCCCTGTGTTTCTTAAGCTATCTGATCGCCACGGCACTGCGGATGCGCGGGGCAGTGATGCCAATTTAGCGGAGTCTAGCGGCTAGCGGAATCTTTGACTGGCCTCACGCAGTGCTCTTCTCTCAACTTTGTTCCTTCAAGAAACAAAATACTGTGTCCTTCAAAAACTCATAAGTTGAGGCTGGCGCAACAGAGTGTCTCTCAGAAACCCGGATTGTAACAAAGATCACCAGACCGGTGGAGCGAATTGAAAGCTCACTTCTGAGATTGCGAGGCGCACTGGAAAAGGCAAGCTATGCGGCAGAGACGCTGTATGGTATGTTGCGAAGACCAGACCAATCTGAGGTACTTGCTTTTGTTTGTGTGTGTGTGCTTAACAAGGCATCCAAGGCGAAAGATGGGGATCAAACAAAGCGGGCTGAGATACCTCGTGACTTTGCTTTCATGCTTGGTTTAAAAGGTCCTGGATTCCGACATAGCAGAAGGACGTTCTGACGTCCAGACTCTGAGGAACAACTTGAACCCAAGCCATATCTGCAGGCTACCTGTTTTAAGACGTACGTTGACAATATGCGGAACCAGACGGGTTCTCTCTCAGTGATGAAGATGCATAAGATTTATTAGAACGCTAGGAGGTGAAATCACAGAAGCTTCCCGGACAACGTCTACAAGTTCTCCGGAAGACATTACTTTTATAGGTACAAAACGCTTTGTTGCGTCCTGAAGGAGCCACTAGACTCCTCTGCTGCCAGCCATGGCACGTGCTTCCTGAAGAACGTCCAAAAAATTCAAAACCAGTGGAGCAAAATCATCCTCATCAACTGGGAGCATTTTGTTGTTGTTGCTTTTTTCTTATTCTTTGCGTGGCGCCGTCTCATAGGGCGCAGCGCATCCAGGGTGCCTTCATGTCCCGGGTGAGACGCACCTGCTTAAAACGCATCTATATGGCGCCTGTTCACCAAGTAGGCCGGATTTGGCCATGTCGATGCTGGTGTTGCCCTACTCAAAGCCAAAGTAGAGAAGGCGTTTAGTCAGCTTAGCATAGGTAAAATCCTAAACTGAGGAACATGCATGGCAAACCAGAGGCGAGAGCGAACATCAATTGCTGATCAACGCCCTTTGGCATAATGATCATAGGGAGGTCCCCGCTTTCGACTGCTGCGCGCTCATCACTGTGCTGCCTCTCTTTTACGTTACAAAATTCAGTATCGGATCTTTTTGATCGCACCTCGTAGTTAAAGAAACTCCAGCATGTATTTATCGTGTCTCATATACTCGGAGACGCGCAGAATGTCTCGCGAATGAGCCGAGCGCATCCTGTGTGCCTGTGTGCCGTCGCGTGACATCATGGGGTCACGTAACTGTGTGGCAGTGTTGTACACGTTCCTCAAACAACGGAACGAAAGTTCGTTCCTCGTTCCTACTGATTTCTGGAACGGGTTCCCGTTACAAGTTCCATCGGTGTAAAGGAACTCGTTCCCGTTACAGTTAAAAAATGGAACGCATCGTTGCATATACGTTGCCTGCGTATTTTGCTGATTAACATATTTAGTTAGATCAAGCAAAGCTTTTTTTTTATCTATCCCATCAAATGGGCACATGGCTAAATTTATATGCCGTGATGGAAGGGCACCAGAAGAAGAAAACAATGCTGGAATCGATGTGTTATTTGGCTGATATATTTGAAGCTTAAAAATCTCAGCTTTTAACCATATTTATATTTGTGATGAACGATTCAGACGAGCCAAATGTATTGCATACCCCACATGGCACGAGCGTTACAATTTCACATGTTTCAATCTAACAAAGTCCCTTGTTAAAACTTAACAACAGTTTTTTTCGCCGATAGAGGCTGTCCGCAAGACGAGCAAGTGAAGGAGAGGTAGGGCTTTTTGGGAGGTCAGTCTTGGAAATCCACCAGTTCTTCTTCGTGGCTAGGTTGGATTCGTTGTCTCGGTTTGAAGGCGAGGGGCAAGAGGAGAAGGGAATCAAGGTTAATTTGTGAGCATCTTTTAAGTGACCGATGTTCAGGATACAAGGGTGCGTCTCGGTGTCTGGTAGCCTGTGATTTTGTTGTACAACTGTAGGATACTCTTTATGAAAGCTGAGAAATGTATTTAATCGGCCTTAGATTTTTTTGTGGGTATGAGGATTCGTGGAAAGGGGGGGGGGGGGGGGGGGGGGCAGAGAAAGCTAGCTGAGTTTAAAACGTCCTTCTTTTCTGTGTCTTTTCTTGCGACTATAAGGTCTGCAATTTGTACCGCAGTCCCGGGCACTCAAAAAAATAATCAATGTCCACCAGCCATCTCGGCACCCGACTGTCGCCAAGCGAGGACCACACAAAATAAGCCCTAAGATTAGTAGCCGAAAAAGTTAACAAGTTTAAAAACAATATGTTCGTGAAGATATAGTTTTTATACTTTGAAAATTTCCCTGTTACAAATAAAAAAAATTACCCCACTGAACGAAAAAAAGGAACGCCGTTATCCTCGTTCCAGTAAAAATGTAACGAGTTCCCGTTCTAGTTCCGCCGATGGCGGCCGGAACGGCGGCGCTGCTTCGTCACCTCCTAAAGGAACTCGTTCCAGGAACGCCGCTCCTTGGAACGTCGTTTCGCAACAACACTGCTGTGTGGTCTCATCGTGACTTCATAAGTCCCCACGCAACGTCAGGTGACGCGGACTCGTGATCGTCCCAGAGTCACGTGACCGGATGGGATCACGTGTGTCTGTAGCGATAGGACATAATTCGCTGCAGCTTGACGGTTCATTCGTGAATCCGGACTGGATAAAACGCGTTAGAAGAAAGGTGACCTTTCAAGCTGCGGGATTTCACACAGAGCCACCGGTTCACTACTATTCGCTTTACGATTGCACTCGGCGGCGTTGTAAGCGCTTGTAGCCGCTTACATCGAAAGAGAACACACTGGCGCCATCTGTTGGGTAACCCTGGCAAACAGTTTCATATTGCGTGCCCTCTTTATGCGGAAGTTGCCACAGCGAAGTGCCACATTAATCTGGCGAAGCTATCAGCTGACCTTTCCTCATAGACAGTGCGTATATTTGGTCTCCCAGATTGAAGGCAAAACCCTTCGGTCTAGTTACACGCGGATCTGAAGGGTTCTGCTGCTACGTGATAGACGGCGCCAGTGTAAAAGCGTGCGCCGGTGTACCAGCACCCCGCTGTGGCTGTAGGTGGCACAACCCGCCGCCCGATTTAAAGAGTGCCCAGCCGTACCCATCCATTCACCTAACCAGCTGTCCTCGTCGTAAAAGGTCACGGACGCACACAGCGACTCGATCGCACTCCAACGCAAATCTGTGAACCGGCATTGACCAACAGCGTGAGACTTATTGCTCGAGTTGCATGCAAAAACGCTGCGTACGGGTCCAAGATTGTCCCAAGTCTCACCCCACAATAAACTGTAGTCATTAACGGCCCAAGAAACGCGGGGCATGGCGGAGTTATGGCTGCAGAGCAGTAAGAAGAGCTCGCACCTGGTATGACTTAGGTTTAGGTCCTGAGCATAGGTTTAAAGCCGGCAGATTGTCTATTTTGTACTTGTAGTTGGCAGAAGCAGCAATCATAAGCGCAATAGACCCTTTTCCAAAGTCCGCGCAATCGCCTATCCACCACAGCTAAAGACACCTACTCTGGGCATGCTGTTGGACACAAGGACTGCGCCATCTTTCGGCGTGAACTCGACTCGGCTCGTATTGAAAACGGGGTGCTGGGTCGGCGTTCGGCGAGTAGTCGGATCCAATCACGTGCTTTGTGCCCAATGGATGGATGAATGAATGGGTGGATTAATGGATGTTAATGGCTATACCCTTTGTAACGGGCGGTAGCTTGCGCCGGCTAGTTTAAGAATCTAAAAACAACGGAGATGGCGATCATCAACGTTCCTTGATGATCTTCTGAAAAAGATATAGATAGAGTAGCTTTTATTTTGTTCTTTTGGGCGGCACTTCTCACGGGGCATTTCGATTACGATTGGCACGAGGTATTTCACCGCCCGATTTGTCAAACTGAGGCGGCCTCCTGCTAAGGCAGGCTAACTTGGCCCTGTTTGAATTACATTGACCTTGTTTTGAGCGCCCGAAAACAGAGCTGTCTTGTCGTTCGCACGACGTTCAATGCCAGAGTTGAGATTGCCATGTACTGCAACCATGGACCCTCTTCTATTGCCACGTGGACGCCAGTCTCTGCGACTTGTCCATCATCAATGGTAAAGTATGTGTTCAGTTGACGACAGTATACTAAGTGATCGCTTCGTTTTCCGGGTGCAACCCGATATTTTCTCATATCCCCCCAACACGTTTCTTGAAAATCATGTTGATACCAATTTATCTCCGAAATTAAAAATTCAACTTCCCCATTCCATAATTACTCTGCTCCGGAAAATATTTTCTAGGGAGCAAAAGGGTTAAGAGAGACATGCTGCTAGCTCCAGACTTCGGAACGAACCCAGATTCTGTTGGTTTTAGTGGAACCGCAGTGACATAGATAGAGCCTCAAAATATCGCTTTGATATATAGTAACTGAAGTAATCCTTCGACGCTTCTTTATCCTTCCGGTTTCTTCAGTGAGAAAAACAAAAAAAAAAGTAACAAACTGGTTTCAAAACTTTGTTTTAGAAGAAAAAAGCAGAGCATTTTTTTTCCTGTCGAAATGAAGTGATAAGCAGTTGACATCGTGTGCAATAGTAGTACGCGTAAGCTGGCTCCGATGTTGAGAAAACGTTCTACTAAAAGGCCGATCCCCCTGGGCCGGTTTGTCTCACCTTGCGGCCGCGGCTGCGGCTGCGGCCAAGAGGGATTTTTATGTCACGTGACCAGCTCCATGGGGACAAGAAAGTACTCTAGCGTCCCTGCCTAATGGCAGAGAAGTTCAGTGCCGCTTCGAGTACAAAAGTCTAATTTCGCTCGTAGAAACTAACTGCAGAGGCTTTCAACTGAAGTCCAATTAACCACCCCATCATACTTTAGGAGCGGCAGGTAAAGTTACGGCCAGGGAAGGTAAATATAAGCCAAATAAAGGAAAAATCAAGCAAAATGAAAGCGGTGGTTGTGTATTTATATATCTGTGCCAGCGCCGGCCGGAACAGCGTCTGCTGTAGTCGAGTGTCATTTGCAGCGATGGTCGCGATGTACTCAAACGTGTTAAGCGCATGTGTGTACCGCCCGCTGCCAGCACTTTCTTTTCAAATCAGCATAGCAATACTCCTCCCAGTTAAAAAAGCTTCGGGCTGAGAGAGAGAAGGGCGTGGTGCCGCCATGGCCGGTGGATTGTATGTTGTGTAAACAACCCGAGACCGTAAGAGCACGTTTTTATTTTTCTTGTTGGGACGTCAGTTTTTTTGGGACGTCCTCCAGCGTACGTTAAAGAAAGAGTTCTGTATCAGCCCGTCAGGGCATACGTATGTGAGAGTAACCAACGACGATTGTGTACCTTTTGAGGCGTTCTTTCTTTTAGGACTGTGCAGTATATGGCGGTCGCGCATGGCGGTGCGTCACGCCGACCCCAATACCAAAGAAGTTCGGTTTTTATTTCTTTGATCTTGTTAAACAAATAGAAAGTGCTTTCCACCCGTGAGCCCAAGCTTCCGAATGGCTAGGCCTTTGCAAAGAGCTATTGGAAATGACCCTTTTAACGTGCCCTGCAAAAAGCCTTGCAGAGCATTTTTACTACTATTTGACATGTGTCTCTCTGCTTTATGCAATAAAGAGAAAAAAAAAAAAAAGTCTGCTGTAGTCGAGTGGTTTCAGCGCCGGGACTTGCCGTCGCGGCGTGAGAGTTCCAAGTTCGAATCTCGGCGATAGCTATTTTTTTGTTCTTTTTTTCTTTTGTGAGATTTGTTTTATCACAGGTTCAAGTTCTATACTTTGTCTGACTCCACTCCCACTATGAATGTAGACAAGGCCCTATGAGCTGTATAACATTATTGGGTGGGTAGTTCTGACTCACCAGTTCGTTGTTCATGCGCTCGGAAGAGCGCATACATGTCTCTGGCTTTCTTTACCAACTTCCGCCATGCCTCCTGCAGCTGCCGTGCACTCCGCGGAAAGCTTATGTCGTTGACAATATCTTTCCATGCCTGTCTCTTCGTTCGCCAGGTAACTGTGCTGCTGTATTTCTCTAGAATTTGTTGTTTTCGTTCTCCAATTGCTCTAATTAATTCAATTTGTTGATCCAAAGTCATTTTAGGTGTTTTCGTTGGAGAGATGGTTTTGCGATGTCGACGCCTGACTCATTTTTCCATTCGGTTGTGATCGTCTGCTATTCATACTAAAATTTAACAAGTAATGTGTTAATATTACAAAACAATTGCCACAGCGAGATGTAAAGAATAAAAATATAACTTTTATCACATTCCATGCAAGTAAAAGTATAATCTCTTTTATTTCGGTTTTACGACTTTCTCAGACGTTTGACTTGTTGCATTGCCTGTAGTATTTCGCTTAATCAATGCTTCCACGGCTGCTATTTTTTTTGTGTGTGTGTTTATTTCGTGGAATCTTTTTTTTTAATTGACACGACTGCAGTGTGTATTAGTACTAAATAGGCGCCTCCTGTTATTGAACGTAGCAAGAGCGTTGTATATTTAAAAACACATAAAATTGTACTTGCTGGGAAAGGATGCTTGTTTCGGCCCCGTTTCTGTGAGTCATACCGATGCTGTAATCTTGGTGTCCTTTTAATGAACATTATGAAATGTTCGTATTTGCGCGTTAACTTGGCTTGATCTTGGTTTCCTTTTAATGAACATTATGAAACGATTGTATTAGCGCATTACCTTGGCTTACCATAATCTTTTTTTTTCCGGTTTGTCAATCCAACAGGTGGGGCAAACAGTAAAAATCGTGTAAGGTGCAGTAGTCCCAGTGGATGATTAGTAAAAAAGATCACACTTAAGAAACAAAACACACGAGCAAAATAAAAAATAAAAATAGAACTAAACGTTTTCGCCGAGATTCGAACCCGGATCTCTCACGCCGCGACGGCAAGTCCCGGCGCTGAAACCGCTCGACTACAGCAGACGCTGTTCCGGCCGGCGCTGGCACAGATATATAAATGCACAACCACCGCTTTCCTTTTGCGTGATTTTTCTTTTATTTTGGCTTATATTTACCTTCCCTGGCCGTAACTTTACCTGCCGCTCCTAAAGTATGATGGGGCGGTTAATTGGACTTCAGTTGAAAGCGTCTGCAGTCAGTTTCTACGAGCGAAATTAGACTTTTGTACTCGAAGCGGCACGAACTTGTCTGCCATTAGGCAGGGACGCTAGGTACTTCCTTGTCCCCATGGAGCTGGTCACGTGACATAAAAATCCCTCTTGGCCGCAGCCGCAGCCGCGGCCGCAAGGTGAGCAAACCGGCCCTGGGCGTTCGGCGTATGCGTGACGCCGCCATAACCTTAGTTCACAGGAGGCTGACGGACATGCTTGAGGGGGCCCGTGCCGTCTCGTGCTCGCAGAGCTCCAGCGAGGTTGTCGCACGTGCAGAAAGACTAAAGTTCTCTCGATGCATTGCGGCAGCGGTGGCGAAGTCAAACTGGCTGGTGAGATTGGTCCATTCAGACATGTCCAAAACCAGACAGGACTAAGATGGATGCAGAAATTCAGCGCGTGCAGGAGATTATGCGAGCAACAAGAATTATGAAGAATCGAAAAGCCCAAGTGAGCCTCGTTCCAATGCTATTTTAATGACTTAATTGTGAGAGGAAAAGAAAAGCATTTCCTATATTGAGACAGATCAACGCTCTTCACTCTTTATTATACTTTTATGTTTCTAAATATAACCTCAAAAACACAAATTCCAAGATATGTTTTTAACCTTATTTTTCCTTGATTACCAGGTTGGAACAAAGCCCCGATTTTTACCCCCCGATTTTTCAAAAATATAAAACTCGAAAACGAAGGGCTGTATAGAGACTATAGTATAAACGAGAGTGCTGGAGTCTCGCCCAATCCTAGGGCGGTTCGCTGATCAGTGCGGGTTTTTCTCCCGACGTTTCGCTCACCCGCAAGAGGGATTTTTAGCACACGTGACCGACTCCATGGGTATTAAAAGCTGAAGGCTGCTTTACACACTTGCCACTGCTATCGACCGAGTGTGCTGTGCAGCCTTGTATCTCTTCCGACGAGGAAATACACACTAGACCGCTGGTGCCATCTATGAGATGGACCTGGAACTGCATTTCACTAGCGTGAAGTCCGCAGCATTTTCAAAACCAAAAGTACGTACCATCTATACCAAATGGTCGTTTATGACATTGTAAACAGATATTCAAGTCAATAAGCCCCTAGCTCAAGTTTTGAGCGTTTTGTGCTCCAAGCTCTTTGGCAGCGCATGATCAAACTGGAGTAAATTTTTCTGGGAATGTGCCTCGATGACCCCGAGAACTTTTGACAGTGGAAAGCGACGACAACGAGTTTGTTCTTCGCTGGATCGGCGACGACCGAAGCCCATTCCGTGCCTCGAAAAAGAGCATCGACTTCGACCCCAAGCGGGGGACGACGTCCGACAGCTTCGTCTTCTTCCCCGCTCTGCCCCTGTTCCTCGTCGACGACCTTGCCGATGGTAAGTGAGGCCAGCGAAAAAACAGCCGCTCCCGACAAACAGTACATTCCTGGACGGGGACACGAGTCATTTTGTAACGATCGAGGTAGGCTTAGCTGCGTTCACTTTCGTGTCTGGGTATGCGAAGCTTTCTAATAACACCCTCGTGGGTGCTATTAGAGAGCTTCGTAACCTCCTTGCAGATCGTTGTTTAAACGCGGCCCAGAAATCACGTGACCCCGACCGATAACTGAGAAACACTCTGAAATCTAGGCACACCAAATGTTATGTATGACTACTAGCGCCACTGCTAAGACGTGTCCGTGATGGCCCGAATGGACAACTCGTGTATGTGCATCTGACCCTCCCTCTATACGCAGCAGCCATGCGTCATGCAACGTAGCGCTCCTCCTACTAAATACTTCCCCAAGTTAAGGCCGTCAACATTTCATAGTGGACCTGCCAGTACTCTCTTATTATCAGACTGCAATTACACGAAGGCGACAATTTCTGTACCGAGCTATACCGTTTAAATGTATAACAACCCATTGAATTCAATAGTCGCAACTGCAGCAGCGAACAAAGCGGCCAACATCGCTATACGCTACGAGGTAATGGGACACATCAAGCAGCCTCAAAGGCGCAAGTCAGCGATGACAGAATAGACGCTTTGCGGCAGCTGTGCATAGGCGCCGCCGTAACCGACCTTCAGTTTTTCTTTCCTCTTATTACGTTCACTTCACTTCATCATTACCACCGCAGGGCAGATGATTGCCATTTTAGATTCTACCGCGTCCTTCTCCCCAGCATTGCCTCGTCAATGCCCACTTCGGTGGCTCGGCATCTGGGTAAGACGAGAGAAGGACAGCAATGGCGGCTATAATCTGGCGCGTGTGCAAAGCGTCTACACATGCAGAAACGTGACGAAGACCATGACGGTGCGCTTTTGACGCCGTATACGACGAGTCCCGTCAGCTCGTGTCGAGACCGGTTATAACGAAATAGCGGCTACAGCGAAGCGATCACGATTTCCCATTCCCTTTTGCTCTTCGTTAACCGAAGTCGGTTATAACGAAATAGCGGATATAGCGAAGTGATTTCGGATTATCGTTGACTTCGTTATAACCAGTAGTATAGCGTCGACACTTGGGGTGAAACGAAGTATGGTACCTTCTTTTTGGCGTCACGAGTAATACTCACCAGCGTCGCTCGTTCAGCAACGTGCTTTTTTGTTACCGACTGACCTTACTATCCGCCACGCTGAACACTGCGATGGAATCAACGAGGCAGCGCCCTAAAGTACATCGTACCACGGCGTTCGTAGCGTCTTTGTGCGTTTACTATATCAGCGGCTAAACTAACCACGCGCAGTGAACGCGATCTGATTCTGAACTTTGCTTCTGTACCGGATTGGTTTAGCCGTTGATAGCAAACGCACAAAGACGACGAGCAGCGTGACTAAGCGCTTTTGGCGCATGCCTGATTGGCGCTATCGAATCGTAGCGTATAAGCTGCAGTCGGGAAGGGGTTAGCTAGGACACGAAAAATAATGAGATAACTACACTGTTGAGACCCGTTGTATGTGCAAATATTTATGCTAATTTGTATTTCTCTTTTTAATGGGGCTATAGACCTTTGCATTGCTTATCACCCGGGCGAAAAAATACTGGGTCACTGAGCTATGGACGCATCAGCAGCGTTCGATATACCGCAAAGCAGAGCAACCGCGCATGTCCAGAAAGCGTTCAACAGCCCAGCAGACAAAGATGGCAGCCCGCAGGTCTATAGTTTTGTGGATAGACAGATTTTTATGCCGCACCCTCGGATCCACCCCGTTCGAAGATGCCGCAATGCTTGTTGGGTCGGTGACGTCATTCGCCCACCGCACTCGCAGACTTGGCCGCCTCTCGGCGTCTCGCGCGTCATGCTTTTCGAGAATATGAAGGCGTCGCTCGCTTCGTCGGAGTCTTCGACACTGATCGAAGCAGCCATGAGAGTGATTGTCATCGAAAGATGTTGGGAGCCGTGGTCGTTTTGGCTTGGACCCGCTTGCGGCCAGTTCCAGCGACGACGACCAGATCGTCGCGGACGAACTCACTGTCGACCGCGACGATCGCTCGCACGGGTATGCAGGGTAGGAGGTGAAATGGCAAGGAGGCGAGAGTACGAGTGTACGTTGGAGTATCTGGAGGGTGTGCGATCGTACCGTGGCGGGGCGAGCTTGGGACAGCATTCGGGCGACTAGAATGAGAAAACGTTGAACTAACTATGATGATCATTATGATGACTAATTTGAGCAGTGTTTCCTGGTCGCCAGACGAAGGTGCTCAACATTCGTAAGCTGATATTGCAATTACTAGAGCTCTAAAGATCGCGAAACATGGTGTATGTACTAAGTAGCCTATGAGCATTGCGATTCAAGAATAATCCACCAGTTTAAGAAAAACAATATCGGCAATTGTGTTTGTTCTGTGTCACTCTCTAGCTTTCTGTACCTGTGCTGTGAGATTTAATTTCTTCACTGTGGCCTTACCTTAGGCGTATCCCATAAGCTAACCTCGAGTCGTTCCTTTGTTCACGCAAGGCAAACGCCGCACTCGGTTAGTCGCCAGGTTTGCGTTCCAACGTAAGCTCCTGGGAATCATGATGGATCCCATGGTACCAAGCGTCTTCCCAGTCGTCCTATCCTGGACGGGCTTCTGGTTGGGTCCGCACGCCGCGAAGACTCGGGCCATCTTGGTGTCTCTCTGCATGGTGCTACAGACGTTTCAGCAGTCTGGCTTTGTGGCCCCGAGACACCACAATCGCCACATCCAAACCGTCGACGTCTGGTTCGTCGCCTGCCACGTCTTCATCATAGCCAGCCTGCTGGAGTTGGTGCTCGTCAGCAACGCGGTAAGTGCGAGTCTTTCTGGGACGATTCGCCGCGTTGGGGCGGTAGCGTTCAAGCGAAGGAATGCAAAAACTACGGCGTCACAGCAACAGATGCTGCAAAGCTCGTCTTGCAGCGTCTCAGTGATGCGGTGATGCTCAGAGGTCGGCATTTTAGGTCGCCCTCACTCATTCTATCCCTCACAGCTACACTCACCTTCAGCCCCTCACTCACCCTTATCCTCACAGTCACACTCACATTAGCCCCTCACTCACCCTCACTGAATCTCACGCAGCCCTCACGCACTCGCCCTCGCATGGCCCTCACGCCCCTCACCACCCCGCCCTCACGCACTCATACCCCTCACGCACTCACCGCCGTCACCGCCACTCGTAACCCTCATGCCCCTCGCGCACTCGTGGCCCTCCCGCCCCTCACGCACCCACCGCCCTCACGCCCCCCACGCACTCATAACCCTCACGCACTCATGCGCCCTCACGCACTCACCGCCCTCACGCACTCCCATGCCCCTCACGCCCCTGTGGCCCTCCCGCCCCTCACACACCCTCACCGCTCTCACGCCCCCTATGGCCCTCACGCCTCTGACCCCCCCCCACCCCCCCCCCGCATTCACCGCCAGCGGAGGAATCGACGCTGTAGGTGCGCGCTGTCTAAAGGCTGGTTCACACTGTTGCAACCGAGTAGGACGGATAGAGAAAAGACCGGCTTTTAAGCCTCTTACGACGCCTTAGGACCACCTCCGCAGCATCACGGGATAAAACTACGCTAGAATCAACCTCTATCTCATGTTTTGAAACAAGTGTTTCAGCTTCCCTTTAAAGACCGACTACCAGACTTGAGATTCTGCAAGGCAGAAGCTCCTCCTAACCATGGGGAAGGAGGAAACAGGCAACAGTGGACACGGTAGAAGGGGGAGAGGAGGAAGTGAGGGAGAAGAGGAAAGCGCGAACTGGTCGTCGGTCTTTGAGGAGCTCGTGCCGCAGAAAAGCCGGCGTCGGAGTCGGTGGCGTGGGACGGGAAAATCGTGATGGGTCGATAGGGTCATGACGTCACAGCCACATGACATCGCGCGGGAATTTCAAACAGCCAACAACACTCACGTGAAACGTGATGTCACGCATGAAATGAAAGTGATCAAAAAACATGACATGTAATGCAAACTAAAGGTCGCCGCATGTCAAAAATGATTCCACTTAATAAAGTAACTTTTTGCCTGAAAGGACATATGGAAAAAACATTTTTGTAAACAGCCTAGATGGAAAAAGAAAGACATAAAATAAATTTACAACCGAAAACATTTTTAGAGCTTACATTTACGCGTAAAACAAATTTGTAGTTGGCGCCCGTGGGAACCCGCGAAAAAATGGCCGCTGTGGTCACGTGACTGGCCGCTTGGTCACGTGACTGACCGCTTTGGTCACGTGGTGCTTGAGCTCTAAAACTTACCTGTTAATCTTCGTTTGAAGTGCAACAGGAAAACGAAGATTAACAAGAAACTTAGAGCCCAAATGAAGCTCCCGAAAGAACGCAAGCACCACGTGATAGACTTGCGTGCCTCTCAGAAATTGACGGCGCACACGGCGGCGGCGTGAAGAAACGCGTTCAACTAACGTTCAACAGGAGCGTGCGGCGGCGGCGGCAGCGACGGCGCTCGCCGCTGAACGGCTCCGGCGTACGATCCCTGAAGATAAGCTCCAACTGATTGATCAGAGTTTTAGTATGTCGTTCCAATAACTGCGAAACGATTTCCGATACTCTGCCAGTGCCTTTTTGCATGCATCGTATTGTTACCGGGTATCGTTATCGTATTTTTCGGGGCGTTCAACTAAAACAAAATGTATCCTGCATGTCGGCGCACTGCTCGCTTAGGTACAGTCTCGCCAGTCGCACGCTACGGATTCACGGGAAGACCTCCACCTGGAGGTCGCGGCGGCCGACGCCAACCTCATGGGGAAGGTCGGCCTGAACTTCAGGCGAGTGCAACTGTCCCCCGAGGAAATGGACGATTCCTGCAAGACCCTGTTTCCGGTGTCCTTCGTGCTGGTCGCCTTCATGTACGCCAGCGCGTTCGGGTGGCCCCTCCTGCAGAACACCGACCCGGCGTCGCTGAGTGCACTGCCCATCCGCTGGGCCCTATGAAAGACCGCGTGGACTCGGGCCGAAGTGCCATTTTAACGGATGGTTTGGGAAAAGGCTTAGCCCCCATAACTCGGGCTAACCGTCCGTGACGTTTGGTATTAATCTAATTCATAACCTCGTTTTTTGTAAGTGTGACAAAGTTGACATTAATATGGACAAACTACGGCGTCCAGACTGCAGCGAAAGTCGCCTGTGGCTGCGTATAAAAATAAAAAGAAACGTAGACTGTTTAGAGCGCCTCGATGCTTGTTTCTATGCGCCGACAAACTAAGGGAGAGGAGGACACAAAGGGAACGTCAGAACGTTCCCTCTCGTGTCCTCCTCTCCTTTAGTTCACTCAAACATCTAACTGATAAGAATACGCCCACCCGAGGTATACGAACGCGGAAAACCGAAGATGTGACTAGCATAAACCACGAGAACCGCCCGCAGCCTCGCGAAAACGCGAGCATGCGCTTTAAAAGCGACATTGCGCATTATTCCGCGGCGTTAGCAGCGCTGGAGCAATCAACAGAGTGAGATCGATTGGTGCCCTTACAATTAATCGAATTGACTCGACTACCGTAGAATAGGTCGGTTCGACCTATCTTCCTAACCAAAGCAGGTCGATTTATACCAGTAAAGATATTTCCAGGGCCCATCAAGCAAACCCAGTTACTCCTCCGCGTCGGCCGCTTCTCCTAGCACACCGGTGCAAAGCCGTGGAGCTCCACGCGCGCGCATTGCTGTAAAGCATAGAGGAAATGGCCGTGTTACAAAATTTACTCCATCTCACTCCAGGGCAAGGGTTTTGTACCTTGGCGTTCTAAAACATACCCGCGTCCAGCGTCGCTCTATCTGTGTTGTCACGTGACACGACCCGCCGGAGTTACTGGAACCTGTTTGGGTAAGAAGTGGAACACAGCCAATGACGGGCGCGCACCGGTGCAATGCAGTCAAACATTCCGCCCGTATAACGGTGCAAGGCAGTGACGCGCGCACACCGGTGTAAATTACCAAAAATATGACACGCGCGCACAGGTGCAATGCAGGGAAATATGACGGACGCGCGCACCGGTGCGGTGCTGTGAAACATGACGCGCGCACCGGTGCAATGCAGTGGAAAGATGACGAACGCACCGGTGCGATGCAGTGAAACATGACGCGCGTGCACCGATGCAATGACAGTGAAACATGACGCGCGTGCACCGGTGCAAGGCAGTCGAAACAGGACGCGCACAGGCCGGTGCAAAGTGAAGCCCGATGCTCGCCCGCCGGTGCAAAGCAGTAAGAATATGACGCGGGCGGCAAAGGAGTGACACAGTGAAGATTGGCGCAGCGCCAGTGCTCCCGAAACGTCCTCAAAAGACCGCAAGTGCAGGCTTGACACGACCATTCGGTTTGAGTGTCAGGCGAAGCCAAACAACCGCAGTTTATGTTTCGGTTTCAATTACGCACGTACCTTGCGACCACAGCCTCGTCTCACTTTTTTTTTGTCTTCTTTCTTACGCACAGCTTTATTTTGGCGTAGTTCACAGAACTTGTGTTGTGGCGCGATACGATAGCAGAGTTTTGCCGATGGCACGAATGCGCACGGCGCTTCCATCGCCGAAGTAAAAAATCGAGGGGTCGATGAGAAACCTTAATTACGACAGCCACTGATGTGTGCCCCCAATACCAGAATTTCCCCTGCAAACTATGCAAACCTATGGTGTTCACATCAACCCGGAACCCTCCCAAAATCTGTAAACCCCTGCCCCAGTTAATTAAGGCTGGTTTGCACTGGCGAGTGCGCCAGTGTGAGTGAGTGCGTTGTGATGGCTTGTAAACACTTACGACGGAAGAACAAACTGCGCCATCTATACGTAGTCCTGGAACTGCATACAACTAGACTGAAGGTTTCGATATATGTGCGAGATGAAATCTACGCTGAAGGTTTCAATGAATGTGTGAGATGAAATCTACGCACATATGTGAGAAACGGTCGCTTACAAGTTGTAACATTGCCCGAGTTGTTTCATGCTTCCGTTAAATGAAAGCTGCGCACAGAGTTAGAGATATATGTGGATCGGAAGTGTTTCAGGGCCGCTCGATAGATGGAGCCAGCATGGTCTCTCGCCTCTGGCCTACAGGAGCGGATACGGCAGATATGGGACCATGCGACTCAAAGGGGATAGCCACACGCATCGTCATCGTAAGTGTCATAAGAGGTCGTAAGCAGCTTCAATTCACTTGGCGACACTCAAACGCAAATGCGTGAACCAGCATGCAGAACCTTGGATAAACCCGCTGTACAGAGAACTTCACAATGACAAGTTTTAATGCTCAGCTTCTGTAGCTTTCACGCTGTCCAACCAGATGTCGATAGTGCTGTCTGTGCAGGACCCTACCACCTTTAGGCACGTTCCGGGTTGAACCGAGTGCGGATCACGGAGTAGAACAGCGGCCTGTGACGTCGTGCCCTCCTCACTGTAGCTGCTGATGACGTGGCCTCCCTGGCACTCGGCGTCGAACCAGTAACAGAAACCCGATGCCCGCCCCGACTGTGTGACTGGAACCGCCCGAACAGCGGAGATGACTGGGAGGTCCAGCCCGACATCGCTTAGGTTTATTTCGAACAGGGTGAAGACGTCCGTCAGCTGGCGATGGGGAAGGCTGGACAGGTTGACGTCCTGCTGTGTCCGAACCTGGTGCGGCAAGATTGAGGATGCCATAGGAATTATGGCGAAAGACCAGTTGAAACTGAAGTTTCGATCATACTGCAGTGTAAATGCCTTACTTACTGCCCTAGTACCACTAGAGTGAGCAACAGAAACAGACGACACCAAGCAACCTCAAGCACATGCAGCAAGCACACGAAGGTTTCTTTGGTGGGATTGCAATCACATCGTGCTTATACTTCATGAGCGCCAAGAGATTGCAAGCCTGTCACCTTTGGGGACATTGTTTCACCTTTTGTACCTCTGGACATTTCAAAGAGAGTGGCTTCTTGCCTCGAAAATATAAAAGAAATAATTTATTCATTGATTAATTGACTATCGCCTTACCACCCAGAGAAAAATCTCGAAAGGCAGGATTCGAACTGCCACCGCTTTGTGACTTGCACCATCACATTATTTGATAAAACAACCGTTGTAAGACAGTCCTGAACAAATCAGTCAAGAACGAGCACCCTGCAGGTTTACTCAGAAACTGCCAAAACTTTGGGGCAGTGTCTAGCCCATGCAACATGAACTTGCCTTCTTAAAAAGTAACTGCACAGAAAAAAAAAGATTTTTTTTAAGCAGCCTATTAGGGACAAGCATGTCAAAAAAACAAATTTTCCGCGAGAGAAAAAAGTTTTTACAGCAATATTTATTGCGTGAGACTGATTTTAGTTTGCGGTTATTTCGTCCGTTTTAAATCGCGCGCCACGAAGTTGGGATTCCGTGAAGTTAATCCCAATCGGCTACTATACTTCCCATTGGCTAAGAGTTTGATTGACAGCTTAGATCTTCGTTGTTAAACCTTTGTTATATGTTGCAATTTCCTTTTGAGCAGCATATTTTTACGTTTAAACAATAACCCATGTGATGAGTTATTATTCTTTACAAAAGGTTTACAAGACGGGTAATTCCGTTTGAATTCATACCATAAGAAACAAAAGCTTCGCCATTCTTTCATGGCCGCCAAAGTCTCTGCTCCCGCCTGTCTCGCCTACCTCGACTGATCGTTCCGCCGAAGTGATGTGTTTCGTGCTGACCCAGGTGCTTGAGTGAGACTTCTTGAAGTGAAGTAGTGTGTGTTTAGCAGCTGTCGCAGGTGTTAGTAATAGGAAGCGACGCGGGGTTTTGGTCTTCATAGCGCAGTTCTTGCTGTAAAATGTTTTTTTTTTTTTTTTTTGCTTGCTTGTTTGCGTTGGCAAATGCCGACTTTTTGGAGATGTCAGATGAGTGATCCCGACAGCGAGCCTTCCAGCAGCAATTTCGCTCCGAAAGGAATGCTATTTGGTTGGAGGCAATCGGGTGTTCGCGTAGCGACAAACGTGTCCAGCTACGTTCTTGTCATATCGCTCCGGAGGCCGTCGAGATTCGCACCGGGTGCACCTAACTTCCGTGACCAGACACACAAAATAAAAAAAGCACATTGTTTACTACGTAAAAAAATGGTCTCAGTTCATGCATCTGTGGGCAGGTACCAAATCTTGCCCAAATTTATTCACACCGCACGATGAGCGCAACACGTCGCTGTGCAAACACCGTGCAACATGAAGCATAAAAACTGCAGATTTAGGACAACAATTCAGAGTCCATTGTTCAATTAAAACGACGTAATTTTGTTGAAAACGCACGCAGCCTTCTACTCAAGGTATGCGTCGGGAATCTTCTACATTTTGAAACAAAACGAAGGAAGATTTACTTTTAGAAACGCTCGCTGCGTCCTCCCGGACCAGTTTGACTGGATCAGCTGACGATGACGGGACTGAACCTGTTGAATTTCAACCCCACAACAACCAATTTGCACTCCATGTTAGTGTGGGTGTCTACTTCCAAGCACCACACCACACACACCACGAACGTTTCAGCTCTTTGTCGCATCGCCATGTTGCACCAAACAGAACGAGATCGCCGAAGTCAACGCAGTTCTGTCGTGAACTTTGGCTTGTGGTTGCGCACTCGGGGACCCTGCGACTCCCTTCGCTTTCAAAGCACACACGACGATTATGAATGATACTTTCCATCTTCCGGGAACATCACAGAGGCACTTCTCCGATCACAACTTCGCTATGTGCTCGCGAACCACGCACGCAGCGCCTGGTGTCCCCAGTGTCCCGTCAAACCAAAACAATGCCGGCGCCATGTTTATTGTGCGTTGTTGCCAGATCTTACCGGAAGTCAAGACGCTGCGTCGTTTAACTCCGCAACGCAAGGAGAGTGAGGGGTGGGGCGTACTTCTCCTCCGCGGGGGTCGAAAGAGCGGGAGTTTCAAATGTGGAGAGGTTCTGACTCCGGCTAAATTACGTCCTGTGGCATAAATATCGCTAAAAAAATTTTTTTTTCGCGGAACATTTGTTTTGTGACATGCTTGTCTTAATTAGGCTGTTTAAAAAAAAAACTTTTTTTTTCTTTGCAGTTAACCCTTAAGCCAAATTTCCTCAGAATATTTCAGCTCTCATCCTGTTTTTCTTTAAGTTAAGTTTTTTCTTTGTCACTTTCATAAGAGTATATTATGGAAAAAATTTTCTACGATTTTATATATACAACTTAACAGCTACCACAGTGTGTTCTGGACCAGGCACAGATCACCTTGGCAAGGCTTTTTTTTTTTTGTCTCCTTCTAAATGCCCACGTGCACATGCTTTACCTTATACTTTGTTTCAGTGTGATCAAGTGTGCTGTGCTTGTTTGTAACCACTTACGAAGAGAGAAGACGCCGGCACACTGCCGTCATCTATCGGGCAGCTGTGGAACTCTTCCAGAGCTGTCTGAGGTTTTGAAGTATTTGCAAGATGAAATCTTGTGTGCATTATCGAGAAATAGTCATTTATAACATTGTCAAAATTTTTTTTTTTTGCCCAAGCTGAAAGAAAGGTGCACAAAAAAATTAGAAAATACATATACAGGCCAGAAATATGCATGTGTCCTGATGAATGGTGCCAGTGTGGCAGTGTTTTCTTGCCGCAAATGGTCAGAAGTGAGCACAATGCCCTCGACCACACTCAAACATCAATGTGTGATCCACCCTTTACAACCACCACAATGAAGGCTACAGACTACAGTGAGAGACATAATAGGTGGTGTACCATTTGCAGAAATTGTCCATCTCGAGACCGACAGTGGTTACTTCATCATAAAGCAACAAACAAAAGCTCTTGGACACACATCAGCCGCACAAACCCTTTTGCAGCAGGAGAGAAACTGCGAAAGCTGCATGCGTATAGAAATGTTTGCTTGCCTCGAACACGTTGATGCTGTCTGCAACGGCGTAGCCCAAGGTTCGGTCATCGGAAACCAGGCGGGACTGCTCTTCCAGAGTCTGGCTCTCGACGAGCACGGCACGAACTAAGATGGTGCATGGGACAATGATGGCAGTTGGTGTCAAGCAACCTTTTCTGCATTGGAAAGGATGGGAAACAACGAAAGGCAGAGTTGACCCAGGCCCCAACACTCCACCATGACCCTCTCATCTTCAGCAACCAACCACATGAACATACCCTCAACACTGCCGCGTATCCTACACGAACCAAAGTCTGCGAAGCACCCAATTGGACACACCACACGTTTTGTTGTAAACAAACGTTGGGACAGCAGCATTGTCTGCTTGTCGTAGCAAAGAATGGCTTGCACCTTCTGTGGATGTCGAAAATCTACCAGTTCCTCACGAGCGAAGACTTTTTTTGTTTGACCTGAAGGAATTCACCCTGAAGGCCCAAGTACAAGTTGCAACGTTGGATAGGTTGCTAGCCTCTTAAGGGGTGACAACCCCTGAAGTGTCGACTTTTAAACTAGTTGCTCAATATTGATGAACTTTGGAGGGTCTATTCAGTTCGTTGCCTAAATGCACTCTGTGAAATTTCATCTCTGTAGCACTATTTTCCGATAAGCTACAGGGGGAGGTACACAGCTATTGATGCAAGTCGCCTCAGTTGGCAAGGAAATCTATCGTATAAAATTGCTGGAGAATATTGAGCATTTCTAAGCTTTAGCCTTAACTAGAACATATGGCGGGAGGGGCTATCTATTTTTTACCTTAAAATCCGTGTTTTAACTATACAAAATGTCAATTTGAAAAGCATTCCACATAATGGGGCATTTTCTCGTCATCTAAACTCTACTTTTCGGCCATAAGAACCTTATTTAAATAGAAAAATAAATATCTAGCCCCTTTCCTCATTAAATTTTAGTTCAGAAACATCCACATAGGCATGTGCGAATAGTGTTTTTTAGTTCAAGCGAATTCGAAGCGAATAGTAATTTGCTTCGAATATTTTCGAAGCGAATAATTCGAATAGTTGTAGGAAAAAATTATTAGCAAAAGTTATGCAGTGGTCACTTCACAGACCATTTATTTTCACTGCAACGCAGCCACAAATCAAAACTTAAGCTCATGCACAAATCAAAACTTAGTACAAGAAAAGTCAGTGATTTTCATGAAGGAACACGAGCTGCTGCACATGATCAGGGAGGAGAAGCTCCCTCCTGCAGCTCACGATGCTTCCTGCGCTTGAGAAAAGCCTTTCACTCCTAGTCTGGGTTGCTGGTATCGAGAGATACCTACGGGCAACACGGACCAGGGATGGGTACAGATGTCTTCCCTGCACCTCCACCATGCCAAGGGGTCTTCTGTGCGCGCAAGGAGGGGTGTCTTCAGGTACTCAACAGACTCGGTAGCGAATTCGTGGCCTGGCTTTTGGTGCGTGTCAGAACTAAGACTGGAGAAGACATCCCACAGGGTGTCTCCCAACGAGTCTCCTATGCCTCCGCTGGTTTCGGCGGCTGCATCCCTAGGCTCGTCCACTGATGCGCTCTCCTCGACGGCCTTCGTCAGGAGTGTGCGTGCCCATTTTTTCTGCCTCTCCAGTGTAGCACCCGTCCTTGTACCTGGGGTCCACCAACATTGACAAGGCTAGAAGGCGACACATCTTCCCATCTGGAAATCGTGTCTTGATGCTTTGTATGAGGCTCGAGGCAACTGATCCTGCTTCATCGGTAGAGTGTCGACTGAGAACAACCTTGGTGCACTCTAATAAGGGAATTACTTGGGAGAGGGTCGGATAGCTGTCTCCAGACAGCTCAGCTGTGGCTTGCTCGAGAGGCTGCAAGACCTGCACTACTGCAGTCATGAGCCTCCACTCACTTGCACTGAGAGGTTCCACTGTGTCACATTCCGACAGCTCCACACTGACGGGCACGCGAAGCTTCACAAGCCTCTTCATCATGGCGTGTTCACTGTTCCAACGTGTTGGAACGTCTTGCACAACTTCAAGTGGCTCAAGGTTCATGTTCTTTTGGATTTCCATAAGGCGCCCGCGGGCCTTTGAACTCCTTTTATATCGAGCCACAATGGTTCTAGCTTTCGCACATAACTGCGAGAAACCCGCCACTTCTTTTTGGCGTCGCTGATGCACAGCTGGAGTGTGTGTCCGAAGCACTGCACGCCAGACCACGGTGACCGTGCAAACGCTGAGGTGAAATTCCTTGCGTTGTCCGTGACTACATAAATCGGCATGGTGCCTGGTGCTGGTAGTTCCCAGTCCTCGATAGCACTTTTGATGAACTGTTCCAGGTTTTCGGCCGTGTGGGAGTCCGTCATGTCCGCACAAGCCAAAGCGTGCACGTGCTGTCCAAATTCTTTGTCCATCACGTGGCAAGTCACGGAGACGTAGCTATCGTTTGCGCGCGATGTCCACCCATCCGTCGTGATGGAGTAACATTCTGCTCCGCTACTGAAAATGTCTCGCAGACTCTTTCTTAGTTCTTTCTTTTTGGACTCGTATAGATCCGGGATGACAGCCCGCGAGAAGGTCGTCCGCGACGGCACGGTGTAGTCGGGCATGGCAAGCTTCATCATTTCAACGAAACCACTTTCTTCTACGATGCTGTACGGATGCATTCCGCTAGCAATGAACTTCGCTATTATCGCCGTCATTTGTTTCGCTTTGGGTGCAGTCGGTTTCAGTTTAGGCTTGAAACTGCCGGCCACCGACGGTTGCTGGTGATTCGGTATACTCCCGTTCTTGTGTTTGACGGCACTCCGCGTGCTTGACGCTCACATTCGAAAGTCTTGTACGAATCAGGGTGCCTTTTCAGGTGCGTTGCGAGGGTCGTTGTCGTACCCGTTGGAGTTTTCAGCACTGCCTTGCATTTGAGGCACCGAGCTTCATTTCCCGGTGGCACTTTCAAGAAGTAGTTCCATATCGGATTTCGATACACACCGGCTTCACTTTCATCGTTCCCGGCTGCCGTCGATGACCCGTCAGCCATACGAACGAACACGCAGCACCTAGAGCGAGCACACCAAGCACACTTCGGAATCCTTTGTGGAGCTGCGACGCACGATTTTCTGATCGGTTTAGCATGTCTTGGATTGGATTGGATATTTTTTATTTCTTGATGCCGATGCGGCTTTCGTGAGTAACAACCGAAACCGAAACTACCAGATACAATCGGCCTTCCTTCCGCTATTCGTTAGTGCCGAATACTTCAAACTTTTTCAAATATCGGAATTCGGATCGAAGCTGATATAACCGAATAATGTAGGTACTATTCGATCGAATATTCGGAAAATATAATATTCGCACATGCCTACATCCACAGCAAAGAATACATTCAGCGATTTATTGAAATGATAGATTTCCTAAAACGAAAGTTGCTGCAAAAAAGTGAAAGTGAGAAAAACCTGTTTGAAGTTTCCACACCACTACATATGCATTTTACTGGTGGTGGTGGCAACTAAAAGGCACCAAGAGCGAAGATGGTGCCTTCTGCTTACACCCAATCTCCAGCATGGCTTTGCTGAGTGAGTCCGAGCTTAAAACGCTTTCTTTGAGTGTCACTTTGTTGTCAGCATGTGGACATTGATTGTGAAATGAGTGAGGAATTGGGTATGCTTGCAATACACGAACCAGCATCAGCAAGTATGGGCGGGGTAAGCATCATTGAAATAAAAAGCAGACAAACCCACGTGACTTTTATAAATGAATGGTGGTTTTAGTCAGTTTTGTGTTCGATCAGGGTGGACTTTTCGATTCTTGGCCATATGCATAGTCTCTTCTACGTAAAAGCTGGACTTCTATGGTGTTCTTGCCCGAATAGAGTTTACTCTCGAACAAAGATATTTAATGTACTGAAACTGTGAAGAAATGCTCTTTCCAACGAGAATATGATCATCATTCTAGGGCACACCGGTGCAAAGCTACAGCAGTTTGAAAATAGGAAACGAGAAGTTTCACATTTCAAAAACATGTGATTTTTCATCGTTGGCTTACCGAAAATGTTTTATTTCTCCGTAAATACTTCAGATATTGCAATGAAAATTTGCAGGAGTATACATTATTAATTGTGGCACCACAATACATAAAAATAGGAAAATTCATTGTTTTCTCAAAAACTGCAATTCTAAGGTGGTGTCCCCCCTAAAGAGAATGCCGTGTGCTAGCACGAAACTTGGTCACACTTGTCAATCCCTCTCCCTGTTTTTAGCGCCTTCTCTCTCATACGCGGAGACACGCACTGTTGGTTAACTTGCTCGCCGTGCAATACGCAGAACTTTACTTCTAGGCCCCCAGCAGCATACAGCACAGACACATACCTCAAGAGAGCCACGTCTTCGAGAACTCCGTGCCGAAGCAGGCCACAAGCACTCGAACGCATCGATGATGAGGACGTTGTACTTCTCGCCCTCCCCTTTACACAAGGTGTCCAACTCCGTCGCCGTACTGACGGAGCCTCCGAGTTCATGAGCCTTGACGAACGCTGACACAAATGCCTTAGAATCCTGGTTGGGCATCCAGGTCAGCCTTCTGGAGGCAGCCTCTCGGACGAGCATCAATCCCAGGACGGGGACTTGCGAGGGTCCAGGACGTTGCAGGTCTGCGAGAGCCCCGAGGACAGAATCTCTTCGACGAGCACTGCTGAAGAGCGCAGCTGACCGTTCAACACGCGCACTGTGTCACTCGGAAGACTGGATTGTCTGTGCCGGGGAGCGGGTTAGGCCACTGGGCTGCTTGGTGGAGTAGCTTATGCTGAGGTGTCCCTTGCAAACCATATTGAGCTGAACTTCATCACCTGCATCGACCTTGACACCAGGACCTTCAAATGGAAGCATGAAAATGTAAGGCATTTTGTAAGGCAGATGATAGGGTCAGAGTAGGGTGACCAGACATCTTGATTTAGAGGTTCAGTTTCTACATTCACATCATTTTGTCCTAATCAGCCCCATTTCCCGTTTTTGTGGAAATGTGCACAGTTTCAAAATCAGTGCTGAGCAAGTGGAAGAAAACTAAACAAATTTTTACTTGTTACATGCATAAGCTTATAAAAATAAACTAACTACAGTCTACGCTCATTATAACAGACCTGGTTACAACAGACATTTGGATATAACATACCAATTCGTGAAGTTCGGTTGGTTTTCCTCTACATACCATTGGCTTAATTTTATATCTGCATACTACATACTCCTTTCACAACAGACCAAAAATCTTGGTAAAAATCAAGTGCCTGTTATAACGAGCTTGGACTGTATACGGTAAAACCTTGTTATAACAAAGTTGAAGGAGCAGTCGTAATTATTTCGTTATAACCATTAGTTTGTTATAGCCATGCTACTGTCCATTTCTTCCCACAATTAGCAAGCAAGGGTGAATTATGATTGCTTTGTTATATCCATTAATTTGTTATATCCCATTTTGTTATAACGATGGTTTTTACTGTATATGAAAATGTTACCTACAATAAAATACAAATTTGAGCTCTTTCTGCGGCTACACCTCGCTAATACATTTTGTTTGCATATATTTGACACAGGAAACTTTTTCTGTATTACTGAATTTGGCATGCCTGATCAGGAGGCAACATTTCTTCCCCACTATTAAAGAAAAATGGGGAAGGAAGGCACTTGCGTTATCAACTATCTGGCTCCGGGTGAAAAGTCTGTTGAAACTGAGATCTATCGACGGCCTCTCATTCAGCTAGTCTGTCTGAGGCTTCCCGCGCTAGTGAAATACGTAATTTATACAATTACCGTATTTACTCGCATAATGAACGCACTTTTTTTTCCGAAAAATCGAGGCAAAGTTGGGGGTGCGTTCATTACGCGAGGTAAAATTTTTGCGTCCTTATTTACTCGCAATATGAACGGACCTTTTATCCCGCAAAAATCGACGTAACTTCTTATCTCTTTGCGCGCGGCGCGGAGACTCCAAAGCCAAACTGCGATGCGCAAAAAAAAAAGCCCCTCTCTGTTTGTTTTTTTCTTGCTTCTGTGTTTGTTTGTTGTCCCCCCCCCCTCCCCGCCTTTCGCAAGTTGTTTTGTTTGCCCACGCTGCCCATGCTTTCGCGACCTTCTTATCTCCTTGCGCGCGGCGCGCGACCCTGGAACCAAACTGCGTCGTGCGAAAAAAAGAAAAGAGCTCCTCTTTATGCTTTTTTCTTTTCTCTTAACTCCGTGGATTTTTTTCTTTTTTGCCGTCTTTCGCAAGCTGTTTCGTTTTGTTTAGGCGAGGGCTTCACCGCTTCTCTTTCCTATCTTCTTGCGCGGCTCGCGACCGACCTGCGCTCTAGAAAAAAAAAAAAAAAAGCTCCTTTGTTTTTTTTTCTTTTCTCTTGGTTCCGTGGATTTCTTTTTTTTTTTGCCGCCTTTCGCAAGCTGTTTTGTTTCGCTTTGCTTAGGCGAGAGCTTTTCCGCTTCTCTTTCTTAACTTCCTGCGCGCGGCGCGCAACGCAAAATCCAAACTGCGCTGTGCAAAAAAAAAAAAAAAAGATCTCTTATGCTTTTTTTTTTGCTTCCGTTGGATCTTTTTTATTTTTTTAACGCCTTTCACAAGGCGTTTTGTTCGCTCACGCTGCAAATGCATTCGTGACTTCGCTGCACCAGGATAAAAAAAGTGCGTTCATTTCGCGCGTGGAGGGAGGGGTTCAAAATTTTGACGTCCGAGTTGGGGGTGCGTTTATTACGCGAGGGAAAAAAAAGTCGAAATTTTGAGAGCCGACTTGGGGGTGCGTTCATTACGCGAGTGCGTTCATTGTGCGAGTAAATACGGTATAAACTTAGAAATACTTTTATAATAATAGAAATATCTGTTTCCTTACAAATCTGGCACATCTTTGTGTGAGGGAACCTGTTCACCCCACTTAGTCAAGCGGAACGTTGGGAGATGGCTGCATGGATAACAAATTATGGCTCTCATATGATTAGTATGCTGCCTAAATTATCTACTTAACCAATTCTTTAAATAAATAATATTAGATGATAGTGAATTGGATATAGCTTAAAACATCATCAAAACAACCTAAAGAATATTTTGTAAATGTTGATGGGTAAAATAGGAGTGTTTTTGTCCTTCATTTATTACTTCACAATTTATGTGTTCATGCTTGCTTGGTATATGTACTGAACTCCTCCTATTTTTTCGTCTAGAGCTCCTAGGTCTCTGCTGCTAACACTATGTAGTGGGTTGAGGCCTTGTCAAGCTCTAGTTTTACAGATTTTTTATTGACCTCCATTAATCTTGATGGAAATAAACAAATTATTATTAATTAATTAATAACAAATTAAGAAGCGTTTCCTGCTTTTTATATCATATCAAGACATTTCTACCTTTTATTATCAGGAAGCTTATAGCTCACCCGTTAGCTTATGGTACACTCCGATACGGCGTAACAGTCTCAGCAATGCTCTGGACTCTGGCAGACCAAGATAAATACAATTCTAAAAGGAATCTTAACGGAATGTTCAGTATAAACCTGCATCCTCAAATCACGATCTTTTAAGGCTTTGTCCATGCCAAATCTGCAATCTTTGTTTTTTGAATCAGTCGTGCTTGAACACTACTGGAAGGATGATTTTAAAACTCTTCGTCCGAATATGAGACAATTACGAAAAATATCAAAGTTTCTAGTTCCTGCTTACTATACACGCTATGGTAAGAACATGCGGTCGGTCTATGTACCTCAAATTTTTAATTCCCTACCTCCCAGCTTATGTGACTTTACCTCAAGAAAAAAGCTCAGAAGAGCGCTTCGACATATTGATATAACCGACGAACCCTTGTGAATATTTCATAATCAGTTTTTCTTCCCAACATTTTTTTAAGAAGTGTGTTTATTTTTTTAGTTATTATTTATTAATATTATATGAGAACAAAGGAAGTCATCAAGATCTTCAGTGTCACAAGAACTAGACAAGACTTTCTACTACTTTCAATGGCAAACAATGGCGAAAAGTGACTCCAGTGCCATATGTGTGTGTGTGTGTGTGTGTGTGTGTTTTTTTAAATAAGTTTCTGACTTAAAGGTGTTTTTTTTTTGGGGGGGAGGGGGGAGCGTTAGTATGCAGTTGGAACTGCTGTAAAAACCTAGTGATAAGTCTGCATTTTTATCTAGAACTGATTCTTTTTTTTTTGCAATTACATAGCTGGTTTTGCCGCACAAGCCCATGATGGCTTTGGCGAACCTGCACCGTGCCTCGATTATGCTCTTCATTCACAAATAAATTTATTATTATTATTATTATTATTATTATTATTATTATTATTAATAATAGTATATCGTTCAGTCATTCCCGCTATGCTATCTGCAATCCGCTATATATAGCATAGCGGAACTGCCATTTCATAGTTTTAGCAGAATGTTCGCAACCCGCTACAGTTACTGCGTTACGAGAGCTAACGCAGCGCCACTAGCGGCTCCTTCAGACGCTAAGGCTTGCATAAAGCAAAGGTTTCTGAAGCAACCTTTGCAATTTGTTTTGTTAACGTTGCTATCTTAATAGAATACTCATTCTCATCGTAATAAAGTGCTAATCTTTGCTTTGCTTTTAAGTAAATGATTATTATGTTTGTAACTGAATACAACTGACGGCCAAGCTGTCTGAGCCAATCTGATATCGGTCAAGCGCCAAAGCCATTGAGCAAAATCTTCAAAACCAAATGACAACAACCGTAGCTCCTCTGCTCTGTCGTCGCGACTGTCTTTCCTCTTTCTCATTGTTCACCGAATAAGAAACGCCACGGAAATTCGTCAGACACTCCCGCTCGCTCGCTGCCTTGGTCGGTTCTGTCCTCGCCACAAAAGCGGCTGAGTAGGAGGTTGCATCCTTCGCTCACAGCCCCACGGTACTGCGAAGCTTTTTTCTTTCCCCGTGGCCGTATTTAGTATGATCGCCATAAATTGTTACCTGCTGAAGTCCTGGAATTGGCTTTTGTCGTGGCTACTTCTCGCAGCAACACAGATATAATCCGCCTCTCAGAACCGCGATCGCCAAGCGGACAGACTGGGCGTGGCGTGGTGGCCATCTTGAATTGCGTCACTCACTGGCTCTCCCTAGTCTTGCCAAGACTCATTCTCGCCACACCCACACTGGGCACCCCGCTACACGCGCTGCATTTCTTGCAACTTTCGTAAAATAGCGCGCCTCCGCTAGCTTCG
Source organism: Ixodes ricinus (assembly GCA_037355805.1). Lineage (NCBI taxonomy): Eukaryota > Metazoa > Arthropoda > Arachnida > Ixodida > Ixodidae > Ixodes > Ixodes ricinus. The sequence continues at coordinate 166,112 of JAZHYW010059277.1, read as the reverse complement.
GCATACGCAGTAGTGTCATCGCTCTAGCGTATAGCATAGCGGGGGTGCCAAAACTAGTATCTACTAAAACTCCCTAATAATAATAATAAACTTTGAAACATCCAGCAAATTCATTTTCAGGATCTTTCTACTAGTTTAAACTGCCTGTCAGTAAGATTGTGCAGTTTCTGGCATAATCCCTATAGATGCCAGCACTATGGCTCATTTTTTCACATGTGATGTTCCTTATGATCACAAATGTGTCCAAGATTAGAGGCTCGAAACGACTAACCAGCCTGTTGTAGGGTCGAAATCGTGCCAATTTCCTTAGAGCACGTTTGGGACGCTGTCCGCCCACATCGAACTCTCTCGAACACAAAAGCCTTAACCCATATGAAATTAAATATAGCTTTTTCAGAGATTGGTTTAGCGAATGCCAAAGCAAGAGATGTACCGGGGTAGATGGCCTGCTCCCAGCAGGTTTCGGTCGCAGGTCCAGTGTCCAGCCAGGTGTCTCCGACCTCGAGTCGAAACCACACGCAGACCGCGTCCAATGTTCCTGACTGAGTGCAGCACACTTCCTCTGTCCATTCCACTCCATCCACGAGTCGCTGCACGTCCTGAGACGAGTGCGTAAAGAAACAAATGAAGAATAAATTATAACATCACTCGATCGCAAGGCTACAAGCATCAATAAATGAGGACACAGGAATGTCTTGTCCCGTGTTGCCTCTCACATTTTGGTTCCTGTGTCATTTGGCACGAAACCTCAGTATGACACATAAATTCTCCGAGTTTGAATAATTCGCTTTTTCTCGCGAACGAGATAATCTGCTTCTCAGGAAAGGCCGGTTCACACATGAAGTGCGGCGCTGGGACAACGCAGAGTAAGGCATCGCATTAGCGCTACTCTCAGATCTGACTCAGCGCTGAGTTAGCACTGCATTGCGTGTGTGACAGTCTCCGGACATATAAGCTACCACAGCGGAGCGCTGACCAGAGCAGGAAAAATACCGCATGGTACACTTCGAGCGTTCTTGTGCCCTGAGAGCCGGTGTAATGGAACAGTTTCCCTTTGTTATCGAAGTGTGGATGGCAGGAAAATTATCTGCACTCCTCCCTTTATAAAGCTAGCCTGCAGCACGGCCTATGATCATCGCCAGCTTAAAGAAGGGGGGGGGTGGAGGGTTCAACGATTACCGGACTTCAGTCGAAAATTTGTGGAAGTTGTCCACTGACACTTCCGAAGCAAAAAACAGAAAACCGATTTCGCCTGGGTGTCCCAGTTGTTGTGTGAAAAAAAAAGATAAATATATGCATTTCTGGCAGCCCTCAACTCACTCCCAGTGTTCAGGGTCACACCTGGTGGCACTCCTAGTGACATAATTCGAGGTCTCGTGTAGGTTCCCGCATGCTCTCTCGGAGGATGTTTCCTCTCCCCTCTCTCTGCATACATTAGCGGGCGTTATGCTGCTGCTTAGAGCCGAAGGAGGTCACGTAATCTTTTCGCCATAGTTCCTTCGGCTGCCACTCGCGGCTGCAGGTGGGGAAAAAGCCCGACTTGTGTTTTGCGATTATGCAGCAGAATAGCAACATTTTCTAATAAACGAGATATTTTCTCTCTCCTCCAGGACACGATAAACAACGTAAAAATGACGAGATGCAAATTCTTTTAATAAAATCGTTGCACCTCCCCTTTTACGGTGTTTGTATAAAGTGTAGGGTAACTTAAAAACTGCTAATGAAAGATTTTTTTTTTTTTGTTCAGGAAACTGAGCTTGGCGCTTCCTTTTGAGAAAGAAAAAACAAGATACCACCTACTCGAACGGTGTATAAAACAGAAAACAAATAAAACTAACAAAGACACAATTGTCGTGGGCCTTGCTGCAAGGTCACGTTTCAAAATCGGAAAGGCGGATAAAAACTTCCATCCACTCCCTTGATATCAGAATAAGTAGCTTCCAAACGCCCGGCTCCCAAGGCACGGTAACGCTCGAAGTGTCCCATGCAGAGAATTTTCCAGCTCCAGTCGGTGCTCCACTGTGGTGGCTCATATGACCGGAGACTGTACAAGGGAAAAGGCAAGGTCAAAATATTGTGTCTATAGGACTGATCGACTGGTCTGATATATGTGAACAAGCCTTGAACGGACAGACCACCAATTCAGCAGTTGCATGATCTGTTAATTAGGGGGCATCAAAGTGGATTTTGAATTTGTCTTTTAATGGCAATAACTCAATCTGCATGCCCTAGGAGTCCTGAGAAACCCAAGATTCTAATCATCTGTTGCTTTTTTCCTACTTAAGGTGCGACCAAACAGTGTTGCCCTATTTCTCTGGTCTGTACAAGGTTTTTTTGTTTTTTTTGTTGTTTTAGGCCTCACAGATTTGTTTTAAGAAAGCCATCAAAGCTACACTAATGCAGTCTGTGAAGAGGGCTAATCATCACCATAAGTTGAATAACAAACTAAAATTTGTTACTTATCTTTATAATTAGAACAAATAGACATACGGTTCCAACTAGGAGCCTGCTGAGCATCACTGAAAATCCTTAAATCAGTAACTTTAAGAAAGACTTGGAGAGCGTAGGAAGCACAGTAGCAGACTAAAGTTAATACAGTCAAACCTCGATGTAATGAACTTCTATGTAACGAAACCCTCGATGTAACGAAGTACATACCTTTTTCTAACCGCAAGTGTATGCACGCCATGTATTTTTGACCTCTATTTAACGAAGTCCCGTTTGCCGAAATTTCTATGTAACGAAGTTTCACGGACAATTTGGCCCAAACTTTTGGGTCCCAAAGAAGATTTTGGGAAGCACATGCGCTGAAACGGGCCCCCGATAAAGCGCAGAGGAGTGAAACGGGCCGAATCTGGCGAGTGGGGTGTACAGAACGGCCACTAGAGGACACTAGAGCCGCCGCTGTTTCGTCCGTCGGCTTCGTTCGCGCTCCGTAGTTCGTTTCGAGGCCTAACTAAAAGCGTGCATTTCTCGTTGTCCTGGGCGATGGAGCCATGAAGGCGATAAAGCTACCCCTAACAATGTCGACCTCGACGACTTTCTATACGCCGATTCTGCTGTCATGCGACGGAGGAGGTGACCGACGAGGCGATAGCTAGCGATGTTCGTGAGAAAAGTCGCAAGAGGGGACGACATCAAGCCTGATGAGAAAGACACCTGCGATGTGCCCAGTAACCGTGAAGTGGTGGACGCGATCAATGTCTTGAGGTGGTTCGCAAGCACATAGCAAGACGAAGACGCGATGCAGGCCATCTGGTTATGCGAACATCGTGTGATGCCAATAATAATGCCAAGAGTGGCCCAGATAAAGGTGACGGACTACTTTCAACCGAAATAAAGGCGTCCTCGGTGAGTTTTGTGCACCCGAGAAACATTTGTGGAAACTTTCTTTAACGTTAGCCCCGAATTTCTATGTAGCGAAATTTCGATGTAACGAAGTAAATTCCGAATTTTACCGACTTCGTTACATCGAGGTTTGACTGTACTTGTGTTACAGGTGCAAGGCTGGTACTGCAAAAAGCTGCAAATGATAAGAGACAGAAGAACTGTGCATGGCATGTTTTTGCACCCTGGCCTTGCGTCTTTACATAAGCGGTAACTTAGAGCACCACCTGCACTTCCCACAGCGTTTAAAGTCCCGCTAGAACAAACATGATTCAGTGGTTCTCGATGACACTCAGCAAGTTTCTAATTGAAACCATTTATTTATTTTCATTTATTAGAAAGCTTAAATAACACATTTTAGTTAATTCATCCACTTATGGTGACAATTAGCCCCCTTTATTATGTCTGCCTGGTCGTATAACTAACCTGTCCAGACCGCATTGTCGTAATATGCCGAGATATGCCCCACCCCAAAGATAACCCACCCCTATTTTTAGCTTGATCTGCTTTATTTTTTTTCTTTCTAAACACTGAATGATAGCCCACTCCTAGTAATCGTATTGTTCGGATCAATGATGATCTCAGCATAAATGCTGACTAGGTAGCTATGGCGAGATATAAGCTAACATTGCTGACTGGGAAGTACAGTCATCTTTGCTTCGTTGTCCCTCGCCGTGATAACAGGCATGGCAAAAAAACGTAACCTAAAAATAGTTTTGTTTTCAACTTTTCTGTGGTTGTACACCGAAAGTTAGCCCACTTCCCTATCGTCACCCAATTTTCTCTAGATTTTAAATGGGCGATATCTCGGAATATTATAATACAGTGCAACCCACTTACAACGATACCACATATAACGATGTACCGCTTATAACGATCAGTTTCCAGAGTTTCTAGACTGGAAGGGATCAGTTTCAAGTCCAGATACAATGATAATCGGTTATAACGATTCAAATTTCTAGTTTTCTCATTATCGTTATAAGTGGGTTGCACTGTTGTGTAGATTTTGCAGCTTTAAAAAAAATCTGTAAAGCCAAAAACAAAACACCTTGCATATTTCAGAAAAGGGGCATGTCAGGATGTTTGGTTTTCTTGGTCCCTCATCTGTGCCCCGGTCACAGACTTGAAACATCAGACGTTCACAGGCTCATGCCATGCCATGTCACGCCAAGAAAGGACACGTTTGTAAAGAAAGCGGTCCCGTATATAAGGTTTCTCACAGACGTCCCTGGTCTGCAACAGAGCAGTCCTGCATAAGGTTTCTCAAGTCGCCAACAAAGCAATCCCCCATAAGGTTTCTCAAGTTGCCTTTGCAATGTTGGCAAGCACTGTTGGTTGTCTGCCTATAATCAGGCAGACAGTTCAGGAAATGCAGGGCGTGATGATTCCTCAGCTTCCTAGCATCGCTCTTCAGCCAATGAGATTGCGACTTAAGTCAATAAGCCGAACATGAATGCCAAAGAATGAATCATGAAGCAATAATCGCAAACATAAAAGTCATGTCCTGGATCTCTCAAGTTGTCAGTAACAATATTGTGGTGAAGTCCTAACTCACCTGACGGTCGTTGAAGTTGACAGAGATCAAGTTGAGAGGTTCCGAAAGACACCTGTATCCGTGCTTGATCCGACTCAGCCTCTCCGTGGTGTAAGGGTCCTCGTCGCTCTCCTCCGAAACGAGGTCACATTCTCGCAGCTTGAGCGTGTCCTTGACTAAACGCTCGGACACTCTGAGATAAAGAAGATTAATTCTATCAGTCTCTTTGCAGGAGGATTCGACGTAACACAAGGATTGGAAATGTCGCTATGTGCATGTACCTTCTTCCTAACCGAATCCATTCGCTTTCGACGAGGCAGGCAAACACTTCGGCCTTCCCTGGAATTACTTCCGGCTGGGCCCCCTGTTCAATTGGTGAGACAAAAAGAAAGGAACATGCTGCACGTGTTTTTAGCATCTGTTCTCCGAAAGTCACAGAAAGAGTAATGTAAAGATATTGAGGGGAAGTGAAAAGAAGTTCAGCAAAGTTGTACCATGCTTTAACCAGATTTATCTAAGGTGTACAAGACCATGGACCCTGTTCAGTACTACTATGATTATCATGACATAAGGATATGAATTATGAAAAAACAAAAAGCACTTGTTGCAGCATAAGCATTGCTATGTTTATGCAGCTGTTTTTATTCAAACTGTTTTTAGTTGGTCATTCTTTTTATGCCAGTGTTGGTTGTGCTTACTGTGGTTGGTGCTCTAGTAAACAGTCCCAGGCATGTGCCAAGCTCTTCAGGACGTGCTCACCAAACAATCCGGAATCGAAGGTCTCTGTTATCACCAGGCTGACACTGGAAAGCAAAAAAAGAACCGAAAAAAATTTCACTACAAAAGAAGAAAGAGGACGAATGAACAGCTAACGATTTAAACAAGCATGAATTCAAATTGAGGGTTTCAGTATACGTACAATCTACACACACCCCAGAAGCATTAACGTACAGCACACTCTTCCATATGATTCGTGGTGGATAACTTGGACACTACACGAATGCATGAGCAGCATTCAAGTTCGGGAGAGTTTGTACGGCAACAGCCATTATTGGCAAGGTTTCACAGCGAATGTCAAATGTGTTTTATGTAGGCTCGTGGCTGGGAAACTTTTCCGTTAAATACAGTAGAACCTCATTGATATGTTTCGAAAAGAGCCAGAGAAAAAAATGTATTACCCGGAAAACATACAATCCAAACTTGCCATTCCTAAGCACACAACACACACACAGAAAACAAGCAATAGTTCAAAACAAGCAGTTCAAAACAAGCAGAACGAAACGAGCCTAGACGGCACAGGAAAAATGGCAAAATGGGACGGCGCGGGCTTAGGCAGCTTTGGCAGCTAAAGCTGCCAAAGCGTTGACAAAATTTGATAGAACAACCAAAAATGAACCAACGCAAAAAAAAAAAAAGCCAGATTTATTTATTTACTACTACCACTACTACTCCGTTGTGCGCCCCAGTCTAGAGTTACTCTTGCACGCTCCTGCAATCGGTGCTTTCAACCCTCAGAGCAATGCCTCAAAGTGCTTGCTGGAGTTACCGAGAGTGACCCATAATCACATGTCTACTTTGGAAATGCTTGAAAAGCCATAAGCGAACGTACGGTACTGTTCCGTTGTCGACAACTGAAGTGAACATGTGCTAGCACGAGCGGAGTTTGATTGGCAGACAGCAGTATTAAGGTTTCGATTTTACACTGCTGCTTCGGTTGCTCGTTACGACACCATTTGCGCCACTTTCACCAGCGGTAGCACTTGACGAGAGGAAAATGAATGACAGCATCAGATGGACGCGCTGTTGTTATGAGCGGTAAGTACGCCGGCGAAGAGTGCCGAGGTTTTCGCTTAAGCCGCCGGAGTTGCTATCGAGATGAGTAAAGTATGTACTTGGAATCCTTTGCTATTATTTCATGGGAAAAATTCTTTGACTAATCGAATAATGAGAGACAGTAAGACCGCGCTGTGTGTTCTGTAATATTAATCAAAACACCCTTGTGCACCCGGAAGGCTCTCAGAAGTTGAGGAGAACATAAGATGCAGCGGTGGCATTATCAACAGGCAGGCTGCTCCGCATGCCGCGCACCATGTCGTATGCCTTTGAGGATGGCTGCTTGGCACTCGTCACGTCGAGACCAAATGTTTGGAGCTTATAATATGCGAATGCAACGCTGATTGCCGAGAAACGTATAATCCGATCGACATGTGGCAGAATGGTGAGCATAATTTTCGGGAAATCGTGTTACCTGGCATTGATGAACCGGAAAAAAACAGTGCAACTCTATGGGAAGTTACCCATGCCCTCACTCGTGAACGTATGAACCAGGAAATCGTATGTGCTAGGAACGTACCAACAAGGTTCTACTATTATATATGCTAAATTTTGCAAAGAAAGTTCTCTCCTAAATGTAGCGGGAAAGCTTCCCCACTCAATTTAGCGTTTCGGTCATGACGACGATCAGACACGACCAATCAATCCATAAAACACTAAAAAAACTGTACAAGCAATGTTCAATGATTTCAACAGTTGACCATGTGACGAAATCAAGCTGCTGACTCAGGTTTTTGTTGTTTCCTTTAAACATGACATCTGGTAGTGTAATGTCATGTAACAATTTATGATGTGCATTGCACGCTGATAAGCTTTGAACAGTTGTAGAGAATGTATGTGTGCAGTGTATAGTGTGTGGTCTGTGTGCAGCAGCGTTCGACAGAGTGCAAAGCTCCTCGGCTGTCACCACGTTAAACTTCCGGGACGCGGCAAGGATCCGCAAATTGTTTTTTTTGCTGTTGAATGCGTGGCACGAGTTATTGTCGAAACACTCACGCAGTCACGAAACTGTGGAAAACACGCTATGCGTTTCCTGAAATAAGAACTCATCAACTTACCGTTCGTCTAGGTCACCAGGTATGACAAGTTCTGTGGAAAGCTTGTTGATGATCCTGGCCTCCGCGCCAAAGCCGTTTTCTTCAAAGATAGCCCGTGCCATTTCAGAAGATGTTGGCGACACTTCGCAGGAGTACACTTTATCGGCCCCGCAGACAGGGCAAATAAGCTGGAATGGGAAAAGAACAAATGTAAACGAGGTCAACACATAGGCAGGATGTTAGAAACACCCCGGACAATTATTTTGGCGTCCGGTCATTCAGTACCAAGGTCAGAGCTCTAAGCTCAGCAGTGCAATGAAACTTTTGTGCTTGCCCAACCCGATGCACTTGCAACAGTTGTGAGAGCTCCGTCTAATGCCTTTTTGAGATCTTCACATACTAACTTGAGAGAATGCTGGACATGCCCAAAAGAAATGGTCAGTTCAACATTTTTTTCCATGTCGAACAGCATAAAAAAAGGCACAAAGCTCCTGCAAACATTTTTTATAACAAATATTTTTGCACATCTGAAGCGAAATAAAGCAGGTTTAACTCCCAAAACACACTTATAGGCAAGCATAAATAGAGGGGCTGGCTGCAAAACGAGCCAGAAAAATCGGCACCCGCACTCAGACAGCTCAAAGTTTTATCAAAGTAGCATGGTAATGGTAGATTTTAACATTTCAAGGCAAGGCTCCATTCCTCTGAAAAATTATAACAATACATTTCATATTTTCAACGACGGGATCCAACGCAGACGATTCAGTTGCCCGAGAGTCCTGTGCGCTTGTGACGCCATTGCCTAATAAGCCCAGCAAGCATTCAGTCGAAAGCAGGCAACATACTAACAAGTGCTTGCTGTACCTCATAGGACAACCGAACCAGATTGACAAGCTAAGATGTTTCAGAAGTTAGACACTGAGAGAAGCAAACTCGTTTGTCCAAAAGCTTTGACAACTGAACGCTGGAAAGTGAAAACAATGTTGCAAATATGATTACTTTGGCTTAAAAGAACAAACACCGCATCGGACAAACACAGACAACCACTCTCTTTCCAACTTACTACTTATTCTACATGTCGCATTTTAGATTTTAGGATAATTTTATTATTATTAGTATTATTATTTTATTAATAGTAGTAATAATTCTTTCAGTTCCCGAAAACAGCCACATTGGTATTCTCTCTAGTGCACTCTATAATCGAAAAAAAAAAAAGACTTTTTACCATAACATAATTACGAAATAAAACAAGTTATGAGTCAATCACAAGGTTATTCAATTGATGGCGATACAATGAAATAGGTGCACAGAAATCGAGGTGAGGAGGAGTGGTGCTATTCTATAATATCTGAATCTGAGTCAGCGGTCACTAAAAAATCTACTTGTAAAAGTGCCAGAGAATAAGAAAGCCATTCGTAACAAATGACCCAGTGTTAGGAACGATTAGATTAGCCTTCTTGATCGGCTCGTGAACCGTCCAGCTTTTAGAAAATGCTGTAAGGGCAATGCCATTAGAACTGTGCACAAACACACAGAACCAACAATCAGGATGTGCAAGGCATTGCATAGATGCTGGGCCTTTCTTCACGTGCAGTAGAAGCCATTTCACACATTTGCATTTGTGTGCAATTGAGTGCGTTGCAACCACTCGTGTCCGCCTACTATGACAGAACACACTGCCACCATCAATCAAATAGCCGTAGAACACTATCTGCACATAACTAGGTGGAGAGTTTTGCAGCACTTACGAGGTCGAATGTGTGCACTATCTCTGAGAGATGGTCACTCATGACACTGTCAGAATCATTTAGAGCACACAATGAAAGATTAATGCTTAAAATACACGCAGATCTGAAGTGTTCAAGGGCCACTCAACAGATGGCGTCGGCGTGTTTTCTCGTCGTAAGCGGTCACAAACAATCGCAACGCAGTCCGTCATGCTCAAACGCAAACGCGCGAAATAGCCGTAACTTCCAGGCGGCGTGGTCTCATGCAAATCACCAAAAAGAGTATGGAGCGGGAACGAGCGAACCGGACCTGAGCAATCCCGTGCCGGCTCCAATGTCGAGCACCTTCCTGTGACCCCTGGCGACGGCGGCCGCGGCGGCGTCCCGGAACGCCTCGTTCCTGTTGCGGTCGTTGAGCATCTGGAAGTGCCATCGCTCCAGCAGAGAAGTCCGAAGTCCGTCCAAGCTCAGGCGGGCCGCCGTGAAGTTGGGGTTGATCTCCAGCGCTTTTCGGATGCTGGACGCGGCTTCTTTCACGTGGCCGTGCCTGTCGGAGACAAGGCGTAGCTTGGCGGTCGACCGGTTTGGACGTGATCGCGCGCTGCAATCTGCCCTGCGTCTTGCATACGGCGCACGTTCTCTAGGGACGCAAGCTTTGTTTTCTTGGTCTGTGTGGGCAATTTAGGAGGACTGGTGTGGGCCTGTTGTCCGGTAAGAGGTTAAGAGAAAGTACTATATGTAAAGCTTTGTTTTTATAGCTCTACATGTCAGAAATCGAGCACTGTCATGGGTTTTTGGAGGGAGTGCAAAGGGGAGGCTAGCTTGCCTCCCTCCCCGGGACTCCGTCGCGGCGTCATCAGAAGATGCACTCCTCCCGCTTCGGTCACGTTGACAGATCGCTTCGGTCATCACTGCTAATACATCTAACAATAACAGTCTGTAGACACTGTCTGGAGCATGTTTCTTCCTTGTGTGCATGGTCACATTGGTCATACAAAAACAGTCTCAAGTCATGTTCAAAGCGTACATACCTATAAAGCAATCATGCTTCGAACATGCATGAGGCGCGTCCACAGATAATCCTGTCATCACGTCTGCAGAAGACACAGTGTCCTTTGTATGACGTTTGAGCAGTATGACTGCATGACTAGGATTTTGAAATGTGAACGACAAGCTCGACGGTAGAATACGTGTAACAGGCACGGCGAAAGCTCGACATCATCGTGTTCGTAAAACCGACACCATCCCAAGTTGACGGTCCGACACGTTACTCTTATTTCCGTTGACGGAGGTATGACGATGCGACCGGGACTCCGATCCTACTGAAGGCTGGTTCGCGCAGACCTGTTTTCTCGAGTTACGTTATTAAAGGACAACTCCAGTTAATTTTAAGAAATTTGAGTCAATGGTTGATTATATAGCCTGAGGTAGTAATAAACGACTCTATGTCATTCCTTTAAAAAAAAGTGTAATATTTTTCGTGCAAGTTTCGTTTAAAGCTTCCCACAAACCGAAACTGAAACCTTGCCTGCGGCGGGCAACATTGCTCTCGTGTCGTCCCTTACGTCTCTAACCACGTGGCACAAATCGTGACGTCACGCACCGGGTGGCCAGGGAAGCTCGGCGTAAGTAAGGCCCTTCGATGTGTTTGCGTTTGTCTTGCAAGTAGCGACAAATGCGCCGGTGCACAAGGCCCATGTCTCGAGCGGCCCTTAGAAGCGAATGACGGCGCAGCACTAAAATGAGCGGCCCTTGGAGGCGAATGGCAGCGGAGCACCCACTCTGGCAGGTGTCTTGCGCGTTTCCACGACAATGGTTGGCAGGTACTTGTAAAAAATGCCTTTATCAGGGGGCATTAGGCACAATGGGCAAAAGTGTTGTCTGCTACGATCGGCAGTCTGCCACACCCAACGATGCTTAAAATACTGCGGCCGCAGCTTGCGTTTTAACGCAGGAAAAGGCAAGTTTTCCCAAGGGCTTCTTTTGAAAACATTAGTAGAAAGTGAAGTTCAGTAAACCACTCCTGAATATGTCGCGACGGGTTTGTAGAAGTATGCCGTGCTCAATGTTGCAAACTGGCTTTCTTGCACGTGACGGACGCTGATGGCAATGATGCATGCTCGCACGGGAGCACAGAGCGTGTGCGAAAACAAGCAAACAAATCTCCTCGAGAGCCCTAAGCACAACGTAGCTATCGCGAGGGTGGGCTGTGCCAACATGGTGGTATTGAGTGTGCCATTGGCTTCGCCGCGCCGCGCCCACTAGAGTTAGCAAATTTTGGTTATTTCGGACACCTCAAACTTTGTTTGCCAGTTTCATCAACTTTCAGGTGGAATTTAGTAGAGATATTAGGCGTCTGTTCTTTTTATGCAATACTAAAGAGGACTGCCGGGACATCTATACCTCATATTAAGCATGGCTACCAGTTCAAATAGATAGCCTGGCTCGCAACACACAAATGTTTCGGTGATTTATACGCATCGTAAGAAACCGGTGCTGTGTGAAACAACCTTTAAACATTATAGTGCCCGTTTAGCCAGTGCTGACTTGCCGCAGCGATGCTTTTGCCCTATAACTCGAGCACTGCTCCTGTCAAGATAAAAATTGCATTTTCACAAAAAAATAGAGTGCAGGTGAGCTGGTGCCTGTTGAACATGATGGTAAACCTGAGACTGGGGTAGGAAAGGAAACTGCAAAGGAAGACAGAAGAGCACTAGCAACATTACTTATTCTTTTTCTGTCTTCCTTTGCGGTTTCCTTTTCCTACCCCAGCCTCGGGTTTACCATCATGTTTTGCATACCCATACCCCCTTCCCCCGTAAAAATAAGGTTTCGCCCCCCCTTGAAAAAGGTAAAGGTCCGGACGACACCCGTGACTACAGTGAATCCATGTGAACAAAATGCATTGTGACTCGATGTGGTAGGAGAAGCACAAACACCTTAAGTTTATTGATTGGAGATGCATTTCTGGTATTGTGTCAAACGGTTGCTATAGATTGCTCTCCACCTGTTCACCACCTCGTGTGACATCTGCTTACCTGAACAGCAGTGACCCCAGAGAATGATGGAGTTCTTCACAGGTGTAGTACGCCTTAAGAAGCTCTTCGTAGCAATCGAACAGCTCTTTCCACCTCTCCCTTGACTCCAGGTATGCTGTGTGCTTTCCTTGACATAAAATTGGCAATGCACAGTATCAGATGATCACACAAAAAAACAAAACTGGGTCGATTACAAAGACACCAATGTTTCCAACCCGTCATGTCAGCACTATTGCAAATCTGGTTCACCTTTCATCGAACAAAAATTGTTCCAAGGGGTCAAAACTGGCAGTATCAGTAAGCTGGAAAAAAAACAGTGTTGCCGTACGAAACAATTGCCAACTTGGCACGTTCCACCCTCTGTAAGGCAACGTTGGGTACCAAGCTACAGCACAAGCTGCCGGTAGGTAGCCTGAAGTCTGAGCCCGAAACACTGACCACGAATGAAACCGTACACAGAATGGTCTAGGGCAGCACACAACGCTACACTACGCTAAATCGTACAATGCGCTACAATGCTACACAAAATCTCAGACACGTAGCAGTTTTCGCAGCACTCGTACCACGCCAGAGAACGTGCCACAGCGCGATTCAGAGTACTTTTTAAGCATCATCGAATGCTCCGAGTTTCAGTTCACACAGGCAAGAAGTTGAAAGCAACACATGCTATGGCAGACTCCGAGGTTATAACACGAGCTCCGGGTAACCACAAGTCAATTTAGAGGGATGGTCAAACTCACCGACAGCAAGCAGGAACGCTTCCTTCAGCTCATCCTTGGCGGTGGGCTGAAGCTTGAACACGACACAGAAATGTGCGAGAGCACGACCGAACTCCTCGTTTCGAATACAGTCTTCAATCTGTGCGAGCGAGTACTGCAGTAGTTTCTTTCGGTTACCCGACAGCGACATGGCCGCTCTCACGCCTTTTGGAAGCTCTTTTACCTTTTAAAACCGCCACGATACACCTAAAACTTTTTAACCGATCAAGAGAACCTGACTAAGTGGATTTGTAAACAATTGGCGCCCATGTTTAAATGGCAGCCAGCACGGTACGAGGTACGTGTCGTTCTGACGTAGCCGGTGTTTGTTCACTAAAACTCTTTCACTTTGTCAGTTTATCACTGAATTAGGACTGGAATCGAAAGTTCTTCGGCATGGTTTGATGCGGAAACGTGTGATTTATTAAATGACGAAAAAACAACGGATAATAAAGCTGTTGCTTGAGGCATATTCCTAACCGGCGAATAGTGTGCCGATTATCCGTCGGTAGCGTGGCCGAGTGGTCTAAGGCGCTGGTTTTAGGCACCAGTCTCTCAGGAGGCGTGGGTTCGAATCCCACCGCTGCCATGCGAGCTTTTGGTTATAACCTTGGTTTCGAAGTGTCGCTTATACGCGGCTTTTGTTTGCTCTCATTTTGCCTAAGGATTCTTTTTATTTATTTACTTCATGATTCAATAGTGATTTTCACACATTTTGTGTCTACTACAGTGCATTGCAGGCTCCTGTTTATGCGTTGCTCATCAATAGCTCGAGTCGTAAACGCAAATAAATTCTAGACAGACACGACTAATTTATTTACAATTTTCTGAAGACCCAGGTGGCATATAACAGGGGATTTCAGCGCAACGTTAATTGGATTCATTATGATACCACCACTAGTATCACCATGAATTGTCCTGTCAGTGAAGTTTTTTTCGGTCGTGCCTACCGGTGTCGGTCAAATGGATGAAACTAGAAAAATATTAGTCTACAGGAACCTAACAACTCACAGGTAGATTAGCTACACACAACTTCCTTTCGTATACCTTAATCGAAATCTGATTACCCAACTGCAAACAAGTTTTCTGATTGTGTACTTATTTTTTCTGATTTGCTTTTTAGTAGATTGGTTTATGTATAAATTTTCATGTATCCGGGAAAAACGTTCTCCCTCAAATTTTGTCCGAACTTATTTATTTTATTTTCTTCTTATAAATCAATTGATATAAAAATAGACCTCCATTTGATATAATCTCCCGCAGGCGGGGATCAGTGGTCAACCCCCCCCCCTTCCCCCCAGGCCTCTCCTTTTATCATCTTTTTTGTTTTACCTTTTTGTTTTTTGAGAATTAAGTAAAAGCGCCGCATGACCGAATTTTATTTATGCTACGCGACTTCGGTTTCACGCGCCGCAAACGCGGTGACTACATTGAGCGGCGGCACCCAGCACACCCACAAAGCCAGAGTACGCACAACCCGGCGGGACGTCGTCTCCCAACCCCCAACAGAAATCCGACCAATGAAAACCGTCCGCGGAGTATCACGTGACACCGCCTTCCTCCCCACCCTCCGCGACAGGTGTTGCTCCGCCGGCTCGGCTTCAGTCGGCGAAACGACGCCAAGTTCGTTGGTCGGTTCCGTGTTTCGAGCTCGTTCTTCATTTGGTGCGCCTTTGAAAGTACGCGTTTGTTTGAGAGCGAAGACAGAAGAACAAAAATGTTGCTGGCATTAGACGGTGACGCCACGAAAGTAGCGGCAGCAATGAGTTGTCCGTACCCCTCGATGCCACTGAGTCGACTGTGTCAACAACCGGCGTAGGATACCGACAGCATTGAATCGACCGTGACTGACCGACGCTTCACATTACGTGAGTTCGTCGCTCTTTTCTAACAATGAGCTGCCGCGCACCGATTGGTATCTTTGTGCCGGACTGTTGTAGCTTGTTTTCGCGCTAACAATGTGACTCTTTCCGGAGGGCTAGCGTCAATTTAAAAGCGTGACGACCGCACAATGGAAACAAAAAAACTAGACGCGAACGTAGCGGCGTTTTAGTGGTGCCTCGCGTTGCCCGTGGTTGTCGGTTCGCGGAATCATGGAATCGATTTGTCGGAGCCGAACTTTGGCCCGGCGGAAAGTTAGTGTTCGACGAGTTGCGGTTGTGTTTTGAAGCAGCCCGGGTTCGCGTGAACAGATTCGATCGGGGGAGCGCTCTCTAAAGCGTGCTTCGCCGCATGACGCCTGTGTGACGCGGGGAAGCTTCCTTTTGGGGGCTCGTGCTAGTTTTGGCTGTGTGGCGTTGTCGGACGCGTGTTTTTGTGGTCGCATACGTACTTACGTATTATTTATTCTTCTTTGTGGTACACTGCACGCTCTTTTTCTCTGTGTTGTTGTACTGATTTTACGCGCAATAGCAATGCGCGGTATCTAGGAGTCAGAAGTGAGTTGCACGAAGTTTGCTGGACTTGAATGCCCTTTGACGTGAGTGCCATTTTCGGTCGGTAAATGCCATTAGATTTCAGAGGCCTTAGGATTCCGCGTGGCGGGAGTGCCTAAATTACCGTGAATTGTGAACATCTGGAACGTCACACTGCAAAAAGCAAAAGAAACACTCCAATCAAGTTTTATACCATTTATCCGTATTCTTGAAGGATTCGTTTTCTAAATAAAAAGCCGCTTTCGCAAAATTTAATTAACTCAACAAAAACATATTCCTCTTCAAAACCAAAGCTTGCATTCATCTTCCCGCGCTATACCCGGCTCCACGCGACATCCAGAGACTTTTGTCGAGGAGACTGTTGCACAGCACCGTACCGATCGCTTGGGCGATCTGAGTTTTGGCACCGCAATGGTTGCACACGCATCGCAACATGGTCGCCCTTTCCGTGCGTTCTGTCCCGAGGCACTCCGTGCAGTTGTCCTCGCGGTACGCGAGAACATCTGCAGCACAGTGCTCTCGCGTGCCACGAAAGTGCTCTGCATTTCCTCGTGTTTCTCGCGATCTCTCGCGTATACCACGAGAATCCGGTTGTACCGACCTCCCATCTTCAAAAGCCACAGAGCGTAGTATGCGGAATCCGTCGTGCAACGTGCGCTCCAAATATATATATATATATATATATATATATATAGTAATTACTGAAGTAAAATACAAATTAAATTAGAGCTTATGCATACATCACGTAAAGTACAGTGTAATACATCTATAACGATAATGAGAAACCCCGATAATGGAATCGTTATAACCGATTTATCGTTGTACTTGAAAGGGACACCTCACGCAAAACAAACGCGTGGTCCTCTGTAAGCTGATCGTTATAAGCGGTACATCGTTATATGTGGTATCGCTATAGTGGATTGCGCGTAGTAAGTACACTGGACGCAGTGTACTCCAGGTAAAGTAGTACTCTAAATACAATGTACTTTCGAATTTAAAGCACAAGTATACTTTTTTAACACAATATTTTACGGTGCCCTTTCATTCCCCTAAACGAGCTAGGGTTCTCAAACACGCGGCCCGCGCGGGCCGCATGCAGCCCACGACTCGCTGGGACGCGGCCTGCGGGCCACCGGCTGCGAGCCCCCGTTCTCGTGCCTTGAGCGAGCGCTAGAAATGGCACGCGACTATATAACGATCTTAGTTTGCCGATTTATTTCCGCTCTATAGACGCAGCGCTGATCCTATAACGTATTCACGTAGTTTGTACTATCGTGTGTTCATTTGTCTTGTGTCGATCGTTTTAAATGTTTGCTTCCCAGATTTTTGCCGTGTTTGTCACCTGTACGACAATTCCGCTACTAGACTGCAAGCGCCAGCACTTCGCTCAAGGACGCACTCCGGCCGCACAAACTCTCTTTTCAGTGAAGCAACTGCCGAAGATCAAGCTAAGAGCTTGAGATTTTCACCTCTGAGAAAACCCGTTCAACTAGAAGCATTTTCTCAGACTGCTGCTATAAAACTCGTCCAAAATAACAAAAACTGTCGTATGATATAGATATATATCATATTTTTTTTTTTAGGCATATGTTGAGCTTGATTAATTTTCGAGTGAATCGACCAACAGAAACGACAGTGTGCTTGTTCTCGTGGGAGCGGTACCATTTTAATTCTTCTTATCACATCAGGCAAGGGCCCGAAATTCTCCAATATGCAAATCAAGCTGAAGATGTCACTGGCAAAACTACGAGTTAACAAAACAAAACAAAAAAGACAAACATCTTATTTATTTTTACATATATTATTTTTTTTTACAGTTTTATATTTCCCCTCCTCCCCTGTAGGCTGGCTGTCGACCTTTAGGGGTCGGGTTATCTGCCCCCGCCCTCCGCTCAAATGAGTTTGAGACCCCTTCCCTATAGAGCGTTGTTTTTCTGTTGTTTCTTTTAATTGGTATGCATTTTCCACGAGGGCGATCTGGTGTTGGACCAGTTATTTTCGTAAATGGCGGCGAATATCAGATGAAGTCTACTGGCCACAGAGTACTTATTTCAGGAAAAAGCGCCAAGTTCTGAAGTCCCTCCGTCTTCTTAATTTAACGCCGCTTGTACTGGCTTGCACTTGAGGCCGTTAAACGTATACTAAAGAGTGCACGATGTCATTCCCATTCATAGCTTCCGCAAGTCAATTTTCTCGTGAGGAATGCTATATCTGCTACCATATTTTTTAATCTTTTCGCTCGCGCTAACTGAGCGAGAAGTAGCGAGAGTTTGAAATACTGCAGGAAAGCCGCCCCCAGTACAAACGGAGTGATGCGTCGCCTGCTCGCGTTTCTGGCGAGAGTATAACATCCCTCCAAGTATTTCCTTACAGCTGACAAAACATAATTTTTGATCCAAATTTAACGCGATCAAAGGTGGGAGATGTACTTTGAAGTCGGGAGTTGTACTTTCCTCGGCAGCTACCAAACAAAAATAAAAAATGCTTTAAGTAAAGTACAAGTTCGTACTCAGAGAATGGGTCTTCAATTAAAGTACGAGCTTTCTAAACCTACTTGTGAAGTAGTAGTTTAAGTACAATGTACTTGAGGTACTTCCCAACCCTGGCTTCGAGCGTGCTTGAGGAAGCGTGCCCACGGACGTCATCATGTCTGCAACGAACACCGTGTCTTTTGTGTGCTGAACGAGCGGTCTGACTTCGGCTTCAGAGCACGGGTCATCCCTGCAAAACCATCTGCAATCACTCGTCATTCCTCCGCGACAAATCAAGTTGCAGCATCAGCCGATAAAGAAGCCAAAATACCAATCACGAGAGCGGCGCGTGGTCATAAGATAAACCACGCCATGCGCTCCATAACATGGCAGCGACTACGTAGACACAACGGCCTTCGCACTCTTCTCTCTCCACAGATCTAAACTGACCAATTGGTGTCCGGACACCGCTGGCTGGTTGCCGCGGCAACAAGGTCACGCAAATATCACCAAGTGTGAGAGAGGAAGCCGATCAACAGCCGTGAGCGCCTGCTGTTGGACTCTTATATGTGACGTCATGGGAGAGAATAAGTGGGCCTTGTCGGTATCTAGGTGGTGTTGCTCACTGAAGGATGCCATATATGGCTTCATGAGGTGGGTAAAGTTTATGTCGGGATTTGCGTTATCCCGACAAAAACGTCGGGAGCCCCCCAAAACGTGCCCCAGCGTTCTATCCGTATTGGTAGGCAACTACCATAAATTTAAAAGGAAGTCAGATATTCGAAAATGCATGCGCCGTATTTGTTCGTGACGGGATTTCGTGGATTGGGGTTGGCAGAACGAAACCGAAACGGTGGCCAAAAGGTGCCCAATATGCTTTGCGCGGCACTACGCTGCTAGAGTCGCTTCAGTTTTACAAGAGGTCTACTGCAATTCCACAGCCACGCGCTCGGGCTCGTGCCTTTTTCAGTGCTGCTGATGTTTGTGAGCTACAGTATTTCCCTCGAGACCCAGATCAAATATTGGGGAAGCGTGTTCTTGTTTAGCCACGGTTCTCTATGAGGCACGTGGTGATTCCCTCTGTTTACAATGCGGGTGGAGACAAAGCATCCACACCAAATATACGTTTACTGGGCAGGAGCATGACAGCGAGCTAGCTCCTCCTGAGCATTTGCATTAGGCAGTAACGACTCGGCTGCGCGCCAGCTGACAAAACCACTCCCTGCGTAGGAGTGGTTTATTTGGCGACGCCTCTCTCCCCCACCCCTTTCTCTCGCCGCTAGAGCACGTGAAGGTGACGCCTATGAATGCGATGCGGTTGACGGGGTCGCGGATGCCGAAGACAGTACCGCTGCCGCCGTCAAGCGTGCTTCCGCGGATCTTCGTTTTCGTCTTTTTTTATGTATTCTCGGGGAGTAGCCAACATCACCCTAGTAAAGTATTTGTCCACTCTATAGCGGCACAGAGCACGGGCAAGGGTACAGATCGTAAGCTCTTAGCAGTTGATTCCAGCGGGAGTGCTGCATTGGCGCCTTCCGTGGCTCCAGTCTCGCGTCCGTAGCATTCGTATTGCTCCAAGTGTAAAACAAAGCGTACTTCTGCTTTTCACCACATGAGCAGTGCCGATCGAATCTCGAGGCGAACAGCACGATAGATCAGCACTTTTCACAGCTCGTATTGCTGTGAAAAGCAACATATATGTCAGGACAATTCCATTGCTATATTGATGTCTGGGTTTAAAATCATGGCCTCCGAGATTGCCACTTTGCTCGCCAGGAACCTCGGAGGCCATATTGTTATGGTTGTAGTTCTTTCTCTCCAACGCAGTGCGCGTGACTGTCGAATCTCCGGTCCTTCACTCGAACAACTCTTCGTACATCCAGTGACTCTGTGTGTAGTCTCAATGAGCGACGATGTGTCAGCGTGCGGCTCACGTGATAGGTTTTAATCAAGCAGATGGGAACAGCCGCTGTGTGGAGCAGACGAGGCAGCGCCCCACCACAAATGAATGGTCCAACCCTAGGGTGGTTGCCCGTCCTTCATGAAAAATTCAGGTCTTCTTTCCCTCCTGTCTCGCTCAGCTTTTTTGGGGCGCGGCTCCCACTGTCCCCCGACTAGAGTTTGAGCACCCTCCCCCATTTACAGCTCCCACCTCCCCGATGACAAAATAATACTCCCGTTTATCCACCGCGTCTAGGAAACTCGAGATTGGAGGGTAAGCGACGCCATTTCTTTGCAAACTCCGTCTTGAAAAGAAAAAAAAAAAGATGTATGTTATTTGGCAAAGACCCGGGAGAAATGAAGTCAATCTATGTTTATTGTATACTGTTATGTCTGGGACAGAAAGCCAACAGCTCGTGATAAATTAGGGCGGTTTATAAGCGTGCCGCTCGACGTGGGTTTATTTATCATGCGCACACGCGTGTGACTGTCTGCTAAATGCGAGGTTTATTCTCAGAATGTCGTTTCGGGTGGGCGGGTGAAGGTTTGAAGACAATCGTTGCTTGGAGTCCCGTTCGAATGGGTCTTTACAGTGGATGATACTGAGCCAAAGTGGACATTTTTTGTCTTCCCAAACCATCCTTTTTTCGCGGAGGAAAACTGATAATCCTACAGTCCTCGAAATGTATTTGTTCATAGTTCTTGGGCTCTACCTCTCAGCGTCAATTCGTCGTAAGACATTTTCTTTCCTGATAGTTGCGTGTTATCTTATCGAACTGATTTAGGGCGCGCAATTTGATATCGTACACGCGCAACCTTGGCTCAAGTGTAGTGGCGCTTCCTTTATTTTTATATTTCTATTGGTTTACAACGTGAATTTCGTTGCTGTAGTCGAGTTTACAAACAGGTAAACAAAAACAAAAAACGACATTAACTCAAACTTTTTGTTGTGCAATGAGACGGTAATTTTTCATGTGTTCCTTTGCGTGTGTGTTTCTTTTTGCTTTTGAAAAAACGGGGGGGGGGGGGTCATTTTGAGGGCCACACACGTCGGTGCGTCTTGACATCCGGGGGACGTCTTTTGGACCCCCTTACTTAAGTTGTGACGATGCGGGACGTCCTCCTCCCAAAACGCTCGGATCTTATCGGAGCTTGCGACTTCGCGGTGGGTGACTCGTGGATTTCAAAACAGGAGATGTCATTCAAGCTCAGTGGTAAAGTCTTTTCTTCTTTTTCTTTTATCGTAGTTTTTTTTACAGCGAAGCGTCTCTCTCGGCGGCTTCTTTGGGATCCTGAGTTCCTAGAATCGCTTCAAGTCTTGAGCTCGCGGCCGAGTCGCAGATTCAGACGCGAACTCAAATCTCACTTCGCCCGGCTTCCTGGACCAACTTGCTAGAAACAGCGTCTCAGCCGAGACTGTGGGAAAGAAAGCAATGCCAAAGCCAGCGCACGAGCCGCGACTCAAGCCGCGTCTCAAGACGCTCGCGCCCCCACCTCTTGCACTGCTTTCTTTCACCCAGTCTCAGCTGAGACGCTGTTCTAGCAAGCCGGCCCTGTTATCATTGCTGCGTAACGTTAAAAGACTCCGGGGAGCAGTATTGGAGTACTCCGGCCGCTTTTTTGAGCTACCCAAGCGAATTGCATTTTCTGAATACCCGGACTTCAGTCTTCACAATATGCTATTTATTTTCTCGAAATTCAAAATAGCGATTCACAAAACCGCAAATTAAAGTGATGCCGAAACCAACATTCAAATTTCCGCGCGCTCTCCAGTGGTGTGGCGTCACAAATGGACTTTCACATCGCGCAGAGAAGCGTGTTTTTTTTTTATGTGTGTGTTTTTAAGGAATTTAGTTTTCAAGCACTGTTTTTCCACTATCAAACGTGTTGTAATCGGTTGGGAACGTGGTTTACTGCCCACTTTGTACCATTTCTGCCGTCCCACTTCTACGTATGTTGCCAGTAGGGGCTCAAGGTTTGAGAAACGCGATGAAAACGAAATTCCAAAATTAATAACTTCGCGAAATGTTCGTCTTTTCACACATATACTTGAGGAACTAGTACAGCTGTGTCTATCGGTGTGTTGAACCTTTATTGAGGCAAATCAGCCACCGTGAAACAGTTGCTGGAGTGCCCCTCTAAGTGACAGCACACCCGACTCTACATGCCAATAGGACAGTGGCGGATCCAAGGGGGGGGGGGGGGCGACGGGGGCAGCCGCCCCTCCCCAAACAATGTCGACCCCCTCTCTCCCCCTTTTTAAGAGCATTTGACATGGGTGGACCATCCTTGCACAAGAAAGAATGGGAGCATAGTATCCTTAAAAATTTTCCGCCCTTCCCCCCCCCCCCAAAATGGAGTTCCGGATCCGCCCCTGCAATAGGACCGACTGAGCAACGACGAAAGTGAAACGTCATTGCTGTCGTTGTCTTTGTTTACGTTGTTATCGCCGCGGCACATCCAATAAACACAAAAAGTTCACCATGACCTTGCACTTTTATAATTTAGTGTTTATGTACGTGTTTGCGTATCTTCGAGCCTCAGGCTTACGGTTAAATAGAGTATAGCCGTACCTAATTGCCCAAATTACCTACAACAGAGACCCAATGCCTTCATGCGCCAGCGAAGGGGTGTTGTGCTTGGCCTGGACACACACACACACACACACACACATACAAAAAGGTATTTGTCGATCTTTGGGGATTATTACACATATCCATATCATTATATTTGTGTAAGGTTCGGAATATTAATTATTCAAGGCTTAACGTAGGCAGTCTGAACGCCTCTGAAGAAGGCATTAAGCCAAGTTTGAGGAGGAGGTTACTTGATATTTTTTCGCACACCACATGTACTGATTGATAGCTTGATGACTACAACACGGGACGTGGCCTGATCCGATCATGATAATGCTAATGGTAATGTGTTTCTTTTTTATATTTATTGTTGAGCAGCCGTTGGGACCAAAGCACCGATCGATGAAAACAGTTAGGAAGCAACCATGAAGCGCCAAATGCTAAGAAGGTTTCAATATTTGACTTCGATCGATTAAAAAAAAATGCTTCGGAGCATGCCGACAACCAAAGTCTCCCAGGATCAATAGTACTGCTGGTTGTGCACACTTTGTACTTGACCGAAAAACGTAATGGATTTTTTTTCCATCTATATTTGTTGCGGTTAAATCTTCAAATTGGCTTTTTCTCCGGCAATCGATCCCTCCGAATGGGAGCGCGTATGGCTTCTTAATCCTGAAGCGATCGTGCGACCTGTAAGCAGATAATAGACCCCAGATTTATAACTGTGGGCAAGCGAGTGTTTGTCCGCGATAAGGAAACGCTTCAAACCCAAAGATGTGCTAGATACGCCAAAGTTTCTTCTTTTTTTCTTTTTTTGCGCAGCTACTTTTGTCTGTTGTCTTCGCGGTAGGTTATGACGATTGTTATAATATGATAATAACTAAAGGGCTCGTCAATTGATCAATACTCTTCTGGGTAGTCTATTAATGCTTTGATCGCGATCAATATATATATATATATATATTTTTTTTTATTGGTTAACAGGTTGGGTAGGTGTTGGAAAACTTCCTGGGGAAAATAAAAAGACATGCTTTATTGGTCGGCGCACATATTGTTATTCTAGGAGGCAGTATTGTTATTTACCACAGTCAATCACAACATTCGATGTGAGTGTGATCCAGAGCGATTGTGAGGTCAAAATAATTATGCAAAATACTTCATAAAAAATGGACAATTGAAAAAATGTGGAGTTCTGGCAATTTTTTATATGTTATGCCGACCAATTAAATGAATTAAAGGGTAGCGATTTATCAGGTTAAAATATTTATTAATCGACGCCCTGCCATTTAATAGCACCTCCCACGCCGGTATACGAGACAATTCTTTGCTACAGAAGAGGGCTTTCCACTTTGGCAGTCAAGCGTAGCGCGTTCTAAGCGCGCCAAGATGTGCATGGAACCGGTTAAAGGTATTTTGGCGCCTGTTTTACCTAAAAAAATTATATTCAGGCGACGTGACATTTTTTTATACTTTAATATAACAGGCTTTCCTATACGACTGGACTTGCTAAAGGCGCTCTTCATGTTGATGTTAAAGACATGCGATTTTTTATGTATGTTTATATAACAGTCTTTATACGTACATGCACTTGTCGCAGTTGTTTTATGTTTATGTCCGTGACACGCTATCTTCTTCAGTATTTTTATGTATGTCCTTTCACGTCTGCATTTATCACAGTGCGTAAAAGTCCGGTATGTAAAAGGAAGGTGCTGACGTATACTATACACCGATGACACTGACGTCACCAGAAGGTTCAGATAAAACGGCGCATGCGTAAATGTGTCGCTCCTGAAAAAAAAAATGGGATTGATGAACGGCTACATTTTTAATTCTTATTCGGGCGGAGTCTTCCAAATCTAAGACGTGTCCAATATGCAAAACACATGAGGCCGCTATTTAGTGTTTTAGACCAACACGCTGTTTACAAACAAGCTCGCGTTTGCAACGGGTGTGGGCAATGCGCATGCGCCGAAATCAGACCTGCGCGGGGTGAAGCTCCCGCGCACGCGCTTGGCCGACAGCAGCGCCACCGCAATGGTGCGACGGCAAAGCCGCGCGTTAGTGGGTAGGTCAAGGTTCCCGCGCACGCGCTGTTCCCGCAGACGCGCTTGCTCACGAACAAAAGAGTTGGTGCCTATACTACACACCCGCCACCGAAAACACTCAAGCACTCACCAAAAACAGCGTGAGTATTTGCGACACTTAAAAAAGAAAAAGAAACGACTTTTGGGATGATGGTTTGCAAATATCGGGCTTAGCAGCCGATGTCCTTCTGGGTTAAGTGGCAGCTTGAAGAAAGCTGGGCCGAAAGCATTTGCCGTCAACAGCGCGCAAACACAGGTGCCGCAGTTTGAAAAGACGGGCAAAAAAGAAGAGAGATATGTAAGGTGCGGGGAGAAAAAAAAAGATCAGAAAAAGCGAGGCGTCATTTGAATAGCATTGGGGGAAGTTGGGAAGAAAGGTCGGAATTTGAGCACCCTGCTTTTGTGATCCCCTCAACTTTGGAAAGCACGTCAAATGGAGCGGAGCGGAAGGTCTCGCTCAAAATGGCCACAAAAGCTTTTTCCGGGCCAACTTTATCGCCTGCTTTTTAAACAGCAACAAAAACAAAAACAAAAAAGAAGAGAGGGATGAAACGATTTAACAAATGTGGACTTCGGCATCTTTATTCGCTGTCCCACGGATAATGTCAAGAATGCCAGATTCTGAAGCTTTTCAGACATTTAACATTTACCTATATAAAACATGTATAACGCAATCGCTAAACAGTAATGATGAATTTTACAGATGACAGTGGAGGGCTCGCATGCACTAAACAGGGTTGTGAAGAGTCATTCTGAGAATGTTGAGTGTGTGCGCCTTCTGGGATCTAAGAGAATGATAAAGGAAACAAAGGAAAATATTGTTACAACTATACGTAAAGTGATGAGACACAGTGAAAGCGACAGAACTAAGTACACGCGTGTATGTGCGTATACCTTGTATTGGCACGAGTCTCAGATGTAGCCACTGTAAAACTGTAGCTAATTGCATTTTTTTTTTTTTTCGATAATTAAATTTATTTGTGTTGGCCGTGTCTTCCGTTCGCTGTGCTGAGTTTCCGAGTTAAAGTATAAACAGAAATTCAGTTAACTTGAGCCTTGGCTATTGGCGAGGATATCAAACTATAGAGGCTACTTTGTCCAGCTTGGTTTAGACACAGATTGGTGTTTATCGAATACAGGGACCGTGGACTGGATTCTTTGCGTCATCTATCTCGATCAAGTCCAGGGCATAGATTGGGCACCAGAGCTGCGTCGGCCAAGCGCTGCGTCAAAAACACAAACAAGTGTTTCACGTTGTTGCTGCCTACACTACTTTAGTTCTCAACTTAGCCGCTAGGGGCGAAACGGTTGGATCTCCTCCCCAATAGTTGGCGATGTGTCACGCGAGGCGGTGGGGAGGTTTTACGACCGTTTCAAATCTTCCGAAAGGAGGAGGAAAAGAAAGAAAGCTGGGAGCAAAAGACTACAAAGGAAGAGACATAACCACGATGAAACCCCGAATCCACGTACGAGAATTCCGACGGCACTTCTGTCCCTTTGCTCGCGCCTCGTCCTTGCATTGGAAATGATTCTCAACAATGGTACTTCTTACTTTGTCACCGTCCCGCTTATAAACGTTTGCAAGCAGCCTCATTTCAGAAGTTACGTAGTCTGGCCTCCGCGGATCAACAATGTTCTGTTTCGGTGTCGGTCTAATAACCATGGTTAGGCCTTGACAATTGCTCGACTCTCAGCGGACAATCTACACACACCAGCAGGAAGATGGCGTCGCCCAAAAGCCGTTGCTTCAACGACAGCCGTGGGTGTCCCGCTATCCAAGTTTCGTATTTCCCAACATATGAAGAAAAACTGCAAATAGTGAATTTCTTTGCAGTTTCAGAGCAGCGAGGGGTCTACATTGAGGAACTAATGTATACACAAAATGGAATTCAAGTATAGCGGGTTTTATTGACGTTGCGGCCCAGGCAAAATCAGCAAAGAAGCCATCATCGACGTCGCTCACCACGAGACCCGAGTTCGAACCTCGTGCGTCAAGTATTTTTCCTATCGAGGGAATACTCCCTACCGCGTCGCTCAACGGTGTGGAGTGCCGCCCCAAACAAACGCTTCCACGCCGCTTTTAATTTACACACGCGAGCATCCCCTCTCCCCATCGGTGCCGGCCCAGACCAACACCCAGGCGCCCTCTTTGCAACCCCACGCAAGAACCCCGGCAGCGGTCGGAGCCAGAACACCCCTCCAACGCTCTCCCCCATCGCCCTAAAATGGCGTCTGCGTGAATCAGCAGACCGGGTCCGAAGAAGTAACTAGCAGACGGCAAACCCGGCAGCGAACAAACGACGCGACGCCGCCATGTTGGTTAGGCTTACGGCTGGACTAGGGAACTTGGGAGGGGGATCGTGGGGAAGTTGAAAGACCATTGGGGGAAAGGGTGATGCTCCAGGAGAGGGAAAGGGAGTACGAATAGAGGGCTACTTTCTACCAGCGGTTCGTGCAACGGAGGGGAATGAATCGTGCTCGGATTCGGTGGATAATAGGTCCGCAGTCGACGCGGTGGCGATTGTACTGCCCCTGGCGGAACTTGAAAGAGCAAGTGGAGTAGATTGGATGGCAAGGGGAGGGGGTTAAGTTGGCAACGATGCGCGAATGGTATTGCAAACGAAAACGTATAAAGATGCCGATCTTGTTACCGACAAGGCCGTCGTGCTGGTCCCCTTCGGTGACTTCGTAAGCAAAAGTTTATGGACCGGTCTGCATGGCGACGCGTTAACGATCAGGGCACGAACTACGTCCCTCGGTCTCGGTAATGACAGTGACCGCGTCAGGCCTGGGACGATGGCTTGACCGCGGCCGCTCGATTCTGGTGCTCGTGTCGTATGGCAGTGTTGTGCCCGTTACCAAAAATAAGTAACAAAAAAGCGTTACTTGTTAGTTCGTCAAAAAATTAACGCGTTTGCTGAGATTCGTTACTGTCGTGCAAATGAAACGAAATGCGGTTACCTTTACTTCCAAACACTAATGAACGTTACTTTTGCGTTACCTTACACTTCGGGATTTGGCAGTGATAAGCCACAGTTACGAACTTCGACCGCAAGTAAATTTTTAGACAGCAATATGTTAATATTTTTATCACGTTTGTAGAATACTGTTAACTCTTGATGGCGTGTTGACGTCTTAAAGGGAATTGAAAATGTGACGAATTTCAATCAAAAGGAAAGAGGGTAGCGAGCTACGTAAATGAGTAAACAATACCGTTAAATAATAATGAGTAACGGAATTTGGTAAACAATATCGTAAAATAGTAAAGAAACCACTTTACACGTTAGAACGTTATTGAAAAACCTAATGTGTTACAAGTAATGTCGTTATTTGTAAGTTGGAACGCGTTATTTCCAACATTGCCGCTGGACCGCGCCTCTAGCGACGAACTCAGGAAGCACAACTGGATTTCTGTTTCTAAATCTTTGCATCTACTGTTGTAGCGACTGCGGCCACGAAGCGGCAGTGATCAAGCAGCCGTACATAAATTGACCCCGGACGGGACACAGCGTGTTCCTCCAATATATCAGCGTGCGTAGAACTTTTAACTCATCACATGTGTTCGGAAGTTCCCCATAGAAGCAACATCTTTCTATAAACTTCACCAGTTTACCCAAATCACGTGGCTCTCTGCTCGATATTTTTATACGAAAAATAAACCGTTATGCGTTGACTTATAGAAAAAATATGAAAACGAAAAGAAACGACGAGATAAATGCTTCTTGAGGCTATTTACTGGGAGGAGTTAAGCTCTCATTTCAAGAACTTGTCAGGTCACGAGAAACGCCCTAGCGTCCCTCGCCTTGCCTTTCGAAGTATTGTAGAAGTTACCGCCTCCCGGTGGACTCTCCGCTTTAGTACCAGAAAAAAGAACGCAAAAAGCTCGCAGCACTGATCTATACTAGTACTGAATTAACTTGATGTGATAATGCAGAATTTATCGCCTTATGGCGGGCTACCCACTTTAATAACGTAAAAAAAAGACACAATGAAAGCTTTCACTGTCCTATACAACTGATCGAACTAGATGCGATAATGAGAAAACTCTATTTTCATCGGCATTACATATTATCTTATTATATTAATATACGCCGCAATTCCTGGACATCTTTCAAGAAAACAACGACTGAGTACCTTACGCCGACCTCCCTCCTTGATGGTGGCAGGAGGTACATTTTCTTGTCTAAACTAAACAAAGGCAGATCCTAATTAAAAACGTCATTAAACGCAGTGAAGAAGCTCTCTTGGGAATTCCGTGAGGAGACGCGAGGGAGCGTGATCATCCCGCTACTCCTGTGCGTCCGGGGGAGGCGGCGGTGACCATCAATCTTGTCAGTTCCAGGTAGCCGCGAGACAACGGGCGTCGTGGTCGGCTTGACCTAAAGACCAGCGCGAAAGAGGACGTCCCAGAACGCCCCTCCACCCCAAAACGCCGCCGTGATAGAAATGCCAGATGGCCCCCTCCCATGCAGGGCCTTTCTCCGAGCCATTCGCTTTCTTCGGTCTGTTGTTAACGTTATACTCCAGAGATGAGTTGCAACGAAGGCTTCGCCAAAAGCTTTGCTCTATACTTGTCTATCTGTGATTGGTCGAAGTATTGACGTCATTCGTCTGATTCTGGCATTGTGACATACAAGTGTGATATATTATGAGGACTTGCAGGGGTGACTTCCCCAAAAACTTCGCTATATGAAGTTATCCGTCTGATTCTGACATTGTGACATACAAAATGTGATATATTCTACGAGAGCTTACAATGAAGAAAATATCGTAAGGGTGCAGGCGAGCTGGTGAATATTAACCATGTTGAATTAACCTGAGACTGGGGTAGAGAAGAAACATCGAAACGTAGAAGGGACAGAAAATAGACAGGACGACGTCTATTTTCTGTCCCTTCTACGTTTTGATGTTTCTTCTCTGCCCCAGTCTCAGCTTAATTCAACATTGCAATGAAGGCTTCGCCAAAAAGCTTTTCTTTATGAGGTAATTTGTCTGCTTCTGTCATTTTGACATAGGAATGTGATATATTCTTATGAAGGTCTGCAATGAAGGCTTCGCCAAGAGCTTTGCTACATGAAGTCATCAGTTTACTTCTAACATTTCGACATACAAGTCATATATTTTTTGAGTATCCACAATGAAGACTTCGCCAAAAGCTTCTCTATAAAGTCATCAGACTGCTTCTGAGATTGTGACACACAAATGTCATATATTCTATGAGGACTCGCAGTGAAGGCTTCACTAGAAAATTTCGCCCGACTCATCTTTTTGTGATTGGTTGAGATACATGATGTCAATAGCCTGCTTCGGACATTGGAACATGCAAATGCACTGTATATTCTATAGCTAATGACAGCTTAAAAAACTCAGGGCAGGGCCTATTATGTTCACGCCTCCTGCTTTGTGATTCGTTCTTCGGCGTTCTCACCAGCTAATGCCACAATCTGATTGGCTACGAGGCGATAATGAGATGCTTGGTAATAGTGACTACAAAGAGGACTCGCAGCCAGAGCTACACGAAAAGCTTCGATCAACTCGCCTGTTCGTGGTCGGCTGAGAGGCGTCAGTAACATCATCCGTCTGCTTGTGCCTACTATGCAAATTAATGTTGACAGCGCAACGGTAATAGCTGACGCTTAGTAGAAGCAATGTGCATGGATTAACCAGCGGCTGGTTAAAGTTTGTTGCGTCGTAAGAGAGAGAAACCGGAGAACATTTCGGGGATGAAGCATGTTTTACAGCGTAAAAGTACTACGTCTGGAGCCCGGGACTTCAGAAAATCTCTCAGTGCTTTTTTTTTCGTGGTATGGAACGGTACTTTCGAACCTCGCTTAGGAACTGAAATACAGACATCTCCCGAGAACGTGGGAGTCTCTCTTGTGGCGCAGTGCGTGACACCGAAACGCCGAAATACGCTTCTGCGGAGGTTTCTTTGGGCAACACTCGCCGCTTGTAAGTTGTAAGGGAGCGTTTACGAGCAGAGACTCTAATCTCGACTGCGTGTGCAAAGTTCCCCAGGGCTGCTGTGATTTACTAGCGCCCCCAAGGGAGCAGCTCGTCGTTCAGAAGGAGCACCGTTAACGGCTTCGCGAATGAGGCTTGTTCGGCCAGCTACTTTTTCTTTTTTTCCATTTTCTAACGACTATTTCCGCTATTTACACAAGTGCATCTGTGCTCTTTTTATGGCAATTGGGGTATTCAGCAAAAACTCAAAGATGGGTATAGAGAACTTGCCGTTGCAAGCACGGATTGCTCGTATATCATGACGACGAGAGTTTCGCGGCTTCGGAGTGCAAGCTGCCGCTCTGTTCAGTGCCAGGGGCGCGGCTTCGTGGCTGCACAGTGTAATGAACAACCATTTTATCGTTTCGCAAACAGGAGTTTCTATTTGAAAACTTTTTGTTGGGATTTTGGCGGATTCCTGCGTTTGCTCTTATTTTATTCGTGTTCCACAGTCGTGTATGTGCGTCTTATGCGTGCATTTATTAAGCACATTCATGTTCTGGCGTCAATCTTCTTTACTTTTTGCGGGTGCACCTCTATGTTTTGTGCGCCTGTATCTAGAAACCAATGTTTCTAGGTGCAGACGAGCAGATGGGCATCCTAATCTCACATCTTAGCTCAGTCCAACAGTAAACACGTGGATTTAGTTGCTTCTGTAAACATTTCATTGGTTACTGATTTGATCACCACTTTCTAGCTCAATTTTTAATGCAGTGAACCCTGTTGCGCGTGAGTGTGCTTTCACAACGTCGCCTTTTAAGTGTTTCATCTAGAATGAATCGAACTGGTCATTGTTCTTATTGAAATCAAACCTGAGACGGTTGTCCAAACTTTTAGTAGATTTGGTGCTAGCTCGTCACATCGGTTGACTGCATACAGTCCACGGCACTGACCAAACCAAATTTTGGGTATTACGTCCCAAACCAGCGAGGGTCATCGGGCACACCCAAAGCAAAAGTCTGAGGATTATTTTGGACCACCTCGGGATCTTTTGACGTGCAACCCAAATCTCGGTTACGCGGCGCCTTTTTCGTAAAAGCCTCGGTCAGGCGATTGCAAGCAGATCGGTCGGGATTCAAACCCGTCATCTATGGATACTTTGGCCAGCGCCTTGCCTCGGAGCTACCGAGTCGACCACAGACCAAATATATCTACATTGTGTCGCAGGATCGAAACTACAGGCGACTGACCGAAAAACATACTGTAATTCGCATGTCATCGCAGCCTGTCTGATGTGGCTGTCAATTTCATTTGCAGGCATTCCTGAGTCGGCAGCCAGAGACATGGCCTCGGAAAAGAAACCAGAGAGCAACAGACGTCCCTACTTCAGACGGAGCGAGCCGTCCACGGCCCTCCTCCACAGGCAACGAGGAAGTGCTGCTGTTTCGGCGGGGGACAGCGCTACGGGGGCAACCCCACCCGGAGCTTTTGTCCCCGGTGAACCCCGCCGAGGATCCCCCGGGGAGTTCCTACATTGAAGGGGCGGGCAGGGCAGGGACAACTTCGGGGGTGGCCGGCCGGGATGCGCAAGGGTGCCGTAGCCCGCGGCCGGCTGCCCCGATTCAAGACCGCACTCTTGATCCTGGTACTCTTCGGGTCATCATCATCTTTGGCGGCGGTGGTCCCCGAAACGATTACGACGGTTTCAACCGAGCCAACTGTTGCAAACCTCACGTCTACCCGTGAGTTTTATTTATTTTTTATTGCACTATTGTACATGAGTACGTAGTAATAAACGGAGGGCATGGCCAGCAGCAGCAACGATACTCTCAAAGCATGAAGTTGCCATAATAGCATTCTCGTTAACGCCCTGCCAGAACCTTGCATGCGATCAAGATGTCCACCGAAACAAAATGTCCAAAGGGGTCAAGACGTCCGCCGAGTCAAGACGTATGAGGAACAATGATGTCCAAAGAGGTCAAAATGTCCACCGCTTCAGAACCCCCAACGACGCAAAATTTTCAGAGTCATGAAAATTCCACCGATCTAGTGAAAACCTCCACCATGACAAAACGTTCAACGAGTCAGGATGTCCAAAGTGTCCAAAAAAGGACTCAAAATGTGTATTCGGGTAAAGTATGCGAGCGGGTGGTCAAGCGAGAGCGGGTACCCCTCGAGCAAGCATGGGTGGATTTAGAGGGGGCGCCCTCTCCCCCCCCTTCCCGCCTCTCTAAATCCTCAAAATAGGAGGGGGGGGGGTCCCCTAATCTTCTCAAGGTTAACATTTTATGGCGAAAGCCTTACTTGTCCCATTGAGCGAAAAAGCAGCGTCGTTGTGCCCGAAAGATGGCCATAAACATACATCATCAAGCACGCGTAAATTCAGGGACGACGCGGTCCTTGAGGTCGTCCTAGACGTCTTCCTCCTGGCGTCTTCCTTGAGGTCGTCCTAGTGGTCGTCCTCTAGACGTCGTCCTTGAGGTTATCCTAGAGGTCGATCTAAACGTAGTCGTCAAGGTGTCGTTCTCGACGACGTCCTTGAGGTCGTCCTAGACATCGTTCTTGACGTCGTCCTCTAGGCGTCGTTCTCAACGTCGTCCTTAGGCGTCGTCCTTAGAGGAGTCGTTCTAGAGGTCGTCCGAGAGGTCGTTCTCGAGCGTCGTCCTGGACAGCCGCTGACGTCGTCACTGCGTCGATCTCAGGACGTCGTCTGCGTCGTCTTAAGCTTTATACGTGTAGAAACATTACTCGAAAACTCTCGCGCTGTACTTGCCTTCCGACACTTAAGCAGTCCAATGGCTTCTATTTTAATGATGAGAAATGTTGATATCCATCAGTTAGAAGTTCAGTATTTGCTGACATAGCAAAAATTGGGTCAGCAAAATAGATCTGGGCAACGTTTCGGCCGCAACGTCATCTCTCAGTCGACTACCCCCCTCTCCCTCGGCCAGTCAAATGTCTAACCCCCCCCCCATTAAGCCTGACCCACAAATCCGTCCCTGCGAGAAAGAAGGTTATATATCCTCTTGTATCTATCGAGCTGCAGCGATGAAGTTTCCGCTTTGTAAAAATCAATCAATAACGGCTTATGAGTCATGTTGAGAATCTCCAGTACCTGCGCCAGAACCTGGGTCACTAAAAGAAAACGTTAAAAAGGTAACGCTGTCCAGAGTCGGACTTTTGCCAGTAAGCAGATGACGCGTTTTATCATGAACGCGTGTGTACACATTTTCAGTCATCCTATAATGGTATGCGGCCGTTTATCAGTACTGCGTGACGCAGGTTAATGAGCCCAGACTAGCGATGGTACTGCACTGCCTAAACCTATCACCTACAGCGGAGAGACAGCAGAGGCCCACTCAGGCTGAGTATTACCCGACACAATTCCTTTTCAGCAGCTTGAACGACGGCTGTCCAGAATGTTTTGTTGCTGACGTGGCGGTAATGGCTGTTGGGGTGACGTTAGATTCCAATGTCAAACATGTCCATGTAGACGAAACGCCCATCAAGTCAAAATGCCCAAAAATTGCATATGTTGACTCTATGGATATTTCGTCTGGACGGACATTTCGACCTCTGACATTTTGACCAGATGGACATGTCGTCTGGATGGACGTTTTGACCTGTTGGACATTTTGAGCTGATGGACATTTCGTCTCGATGGACATTTCGACCAGAAGCCGTGACGTTACATCAAACTCCCTAACAACTCCGCATGCATGGCAATCAATGAAATTTTCGAGGAAACAAGTCTATCCAAACAAATCTCGAAAGAAGGAAACGTCCCCATGTACGCCCTATACCCTGGAAACAATATGCGAATGATTGCATATTATTCTTAGCAAATTATTTCGCTCTTTGCTTATTCTCTTTTTGGTTTGGTTTGCATGAATTTTTGTTATATTACGTAAAAAGTTTGAGCTGCTGAACTGTGTGTGTGTGTGTGTGTGTGCGTGCGTGCATGCGTGCGTGCGTGCGTGCGTGCGTGTGCGTGCGTGCGTGCGTGCGTGCGTGCGTGCGTGCGTGCGTGCGTGCGGAAGGGAGGGGGGGGTCAAAGACTTTGCCGGACCTCACACCTTCATTTCCTGCCCCCTACGAAATAACCCCCCCGCACCCCCCCCCCCAAAAAAAAAATAAATTGCTCAGGCACTTTATCTGGACATTCACTGAGCCTCAATTGTTAAAGAGTACAAAGATAGTGCTTCGCGTTCCAAGTCGTGTTCCAAGTATTGTTTGAAATAAACTTTGAATCTGGCAGCGAAAGCCCAGAATCACGAAGGGTTGTTTCAGCTCATGTTGCCCGCGGTTCACGTCGAAGCAACAAAGAACAAAGCGCCATTGGATCTCGCTCAACCGAGCTAAGAACGAACCGGGCTGGCGACGACGAGTCATGCTCGTCGGCTCTCTTGAAAGTGGTGCCGCGAGTGACGCGATGCGGGGTGGCTTCGCCGACGTGTGGTGGGCGGGGAGGGTTGGTTCGGAGAAGTGGTCTCGGTCGGCCCTCTCTGAGCGATATCAGCCACTTCCCAGAGTCGCGGTGGGAACCCCGGCGGGAAATGACCCGAGAAGACCAGACGGAATTCGTTCGGCTCCGAGCCCTTGCTAGTTCATTGAAGAACGCTCTTGTTTCAAAGGCTGTGGCCTTAAAAAATAAAAAAAAATCGAGCCATTATATTTCGGCTGCAATTTTCTGCAGAAGCTAATTAGGCACAACATTACATGGAGAATAGAAGCATGAAAATATGACGTGACTATAGGAAGACGATGTAAATAGGCTACAATCGTTCAAACATTAAAAGCAGGAGGTCACATGCCTTGGCTTCCTGATGGGCTGGAGAGTGCCGGCAAACCTAATTGGAGCTGTCACAATCTTAAAGATGGTTCGTACGTTTTTCTTTTCGCAGAGAGCGCGAAGAACCAACCACCGCGATCAACGAAGAGTGCTCGACGATTCATATAGAACTTTGTTTTCAGCCATAATGACGCGGCCTAAACTGCTTAGATCCAAAAGTGGGTCTGCGTTGAAACATTGAGCATGATGTTTCACGTGTTCAGTCATGCTCAGCGCCACATCGCACATCTCATTTTTTGGATTTAAAGACACTGGCTTTTTGATTCGTCGAGCTCAGCCCGTATATCGCGGTCATTGGCTCGCCGAGTGCACTGCGGGAAAGTAGACGCACAGCGTACTCCCACTTGCAAGAGAGAAGCATGTATACGCAAACATACTTTTCGTGTTCGTTTTTGTAATTACAGGGTTGGTTTGACAGAAACCGAACAATACTCGTTTGTTTCGTTGTTGTATTATTATTTTTTATTCTTTACCAGCCGCAACGTGAGTTGGTTTCTAACTTATCCCGTCAGATGGCTATCCGATCACCGATCAAGCGGAAATAATCCGCCGCGGCGGCAGGGGAGGATCTTCCTGTCAAAACCCGCGACCAATCGCGCACTTGGACGCCGTCACGTGATCTGATTTGATAACACATGTCAGTACGCGGTCATGTATAAGTATTACCGTCCGTATCACGCAGCAGCACCCTCCGCTCTGCGGGTTTCAATGAGCAGCGGACGTCTATCTCACTCCACGGGGTTCAGCGGAGGAAAAAAAACTGGTTTTATCGCTTCACGGCGACTCTCCCGCGGCGAATCCTAGAACCAACCATGGACCTCGGATCGCACCTTGGAAGAATGCGACCGAAGGCTGTCTATACCCCGATAGCACCTTACGACGCAGCGCGGCGAACATTACGAGCCATCCCTAGCCAATCCAGCGCGTCTGAACGATATCACGTGACCACGCCGCAAGTCGCTGCGATCTCCTCTCGATTGTGACACACGCCGTTGGATTGGATTGGCTTCGACGGCACGTAACGTCCTCTTCGGTCCATCGTAAGATCGAACAGAGTATACCCGCAGCTCTGCCTGGAGGACGTAGCGATAACTACTTGTCTTTGGTTTTGTTTCGGTCGTTTGGTTGTTTGTTGTTTGTTGTCCGTCTTTTATCTTGGCGATGTTGTTTTATGGTCGAGACACGATCTGGCGATCGGTCAAACTGTCGCTCTGGGGCCCTTGGAGAGTGGGAAAGCTATAGCGTCTTAGTCGCTGCCTTTTAAGTTTGGTTTGTTATACGTTGATGTGTCTCGTAATGAACGGCTTCTTCTTTTACGGCGCGTATACGCCACTTTCGGCTTGCCAATTTGATTCGGCAGTTAGCGTCGCTGGACGTGCTAATGGACCCCGGAGTTTCTTCTAATAACGCTTTTCGCGTAGCCATTATTTTCATGCACTCTAACAAAAAAATGCCGTTCGATCTACTTCCCTGCAGAGCACTCCGGAGTACAGATCCAATCGCTGCAATCTACGAAGGAAGAAGGTGAAAGCTGAGCTAGTCGGTAGTTATTGTACATGGTGATCAAAAACAACGAGAAAGGACAAGGGCAAAAGTGCTTGTCCTGTCGTGTATGTTCTCCTTTTGTCCTTGTCTTTTGCGCTGTTTTTGATCACCATGTACTACGGAGGAATTTCGGCGAATGACGAGACTCAAATATGTCTAGACCTATAAAAAGAAAAGCGGTCTGAGCTGTAACCGTCCCTGAGAACGACGTGATCGCGTGAAACACCATGCTTAATACCACAGCGCAAGCTAGTTTTCTTCCCTTACCTTAATTGGGGGGAGGGGGGGCT
This sequence comes from Ixodes ricinus, assembly GCA_037355805.1. NCBI lineage: Eukaryota > Metazoa > Arthropoda > Arachnida > Ixodida > Ixodidae > Ixodes > Ixodes ricinus. The sequence continues at coordinate 128,661 of JAZHYW010059277.1, read as the reverse complement.
AGCATAATTTTCGCCTCGTCCTTCGCCGATCTATCTCTGTAGAATGCAGCGATTGCCCATTTCGCGTGCTTTGCGGAAAAGTAGACTCACCAGATTTCTCAGAGAGCAGCCTGATATAGTTTTGGGCTGGTGTGAGCCTTTTCTTAAATCTTGTACTTGAGGAAAGGCTGAAATGCTCATTCACTGTCCGTTGAGTAGACCCTACATTAACTCGTTGGCCTCGTTGTTACTGTGGTGTCACTTAAATGTACCTATAGTTCAGGCGCATGCACCATTGTCAAGCATAATTCTGTCTCCTCACGTGGATGCATTGTGTGTCGAGAAAAGCGCTGCAAACTCGTCCCCCAAAGTCCTACACTCTTTCCAATTTAGCGGAGCAAACCTGGAGAAGAGGAGGGTGGAGACGAAGAAATTACCAGTCATGGCGAGAAGAGGGTTTTGTGAGAAGGGCTCCAGCTGCTGTTCTAAACCTGCAACAGACTATACATAGTTTCTGCTTAGAACGCAGCAACACACCATGTTCTTCCACATAACCTTTCAATTGCGGATTTGTCGGACACTAATTTTAACTTTCGAGAAATTATCATTGCCGGTTTTATCGTCAACTATAGGATAATGATCAGTACGAAGCTGCCTCATATAAGGCAAGGCGTTTTAAGTCTGATAGCATTCAACCGCACTGCACACTTCGATAAACATTTTACATGCGTGTCATCGTAATTCCTTTCTTTGTCTTTTATTTTCTGATACAAATATGAACGTATTTCTTATAACCGGCGAGCTTCGCAAAACCACCCCAGAAAAAGAAGAAAAAGTCTATTCCAAAGTAGCTTTTGTTGTTGTCTATATTAAGTAGAGTATTTGTCCCTACCACAGCCTGTCCGGCAGATGTTCGGCAGCTATACCCGCACTTGACGCGCTGCCACGCCTCTCTGCCATTAACTTCCAGATGTAATCCGATCACGTGATTAGGGACGCTGCCCAACAAGGGTACAATTCAATATGTACCATTGCCACAAAGAAAAAATCAACTGCAAGTTTACTTACTGCTAAAAAAATAAAGAAGCAATCCGCAGCTGCAAAACGATCGACGTGCACGCGCGTGCCCCGCCGTCGCAACTCCCACTATTCTAGATGAATGGAGGGACCAGCCGCTTTTCCAGGTATCCGGCGATCGATATCCACCCACCAACACGCGATGTCCGCGTTCCCCTCCAACCTCAAGGGGGCGCGGCACTCGGTCTCCTGGACAGACACCGGTCGCCGCATCCAGTTTCCGGAATGGTCGTCTGCAACGTGTCATCCCCATGGGACACCTAAGTGCGGGGACCACACGCCACGTGGTCACTCGAGACACTCTTCACTATGCATGTCTTGCCCATGACGTCATCGCAACATGCTGTTGATCATTCCTACCTGCTTTTGCGAGGAACAATTCGGTAGGGCACAAAATGCACGCTCCAAAAGGTACGCGGGCTCAGCAGCAAGGCCAGCACAATGGCAGGTGCTGTGACGTAAGTGCAAGTCATGCATAGCCCCTAACAGGGTGAGAACAGCAGGATGTTTCTGGCGGAGGACCGGCATCCAGCATGCTCTCGTTGCTTTCCGCCGTGCTTCGGCTGCACGTGCACGCTCAAGGATCATGAGACGCCAAAGTGTTGTCGAAGCAAAGCAGCTCGCGCTTGAGTGCACTGTTCACTGGGGATGCTCGGAACGAACTCACACTTATAGGTTCTCAAATCTGGTAACCTTGATGGTGCGGAATGCACGCTGCAAAAGAACTGTAGAAGCTCGCCGTCCGCACACACTCAGCTATGGACGACAGTGAATACCCCCTACAGCTCTTCAACCAGGACATACCAGGACGTGGCGCCGCCTTGATGACAGTCGTCCGGGTTGTTTTGTTGGTCACGGAACCGGCAGCTTCCTGTCTGCGTCTGGTATTGATCCTTGAGGCGGGCGTGGATGAGTGCCACACGCACGCGGGGCTGACTTCCGCGCACTTTTAATCGGTGAGGACCGGTAGCTTAGCAACGGGAATGCCAAAGCGTTCGAAATGACAACGTGTGCGGGTAAATGGAACCGCTGCTTTTGTCCGAGTGTACGTTTGTATTTCTGCGCGCACGCGTGCATGACGTCGCCTGGTTGGGGGAGAACCCTACGCCCGCGGGGTCGTTGAGCGTGACGCTTTTATTGGCGTGGGGAAAGAACGGGGAATCTGATCGGGCCGTTGTTCACTTTTCTTAGCGGGCGAAGTATAGGAGGAATGTTTGTGCTACGTGAATATAATATTGTTACTGGTGTATCCCGCTAGAGCGGATCGCGGAGCGACACTTCGTGCACTCTAAGGAAAATCTGGTCGTAGCAGAAATCTTAGGGGTTCTTCGGCTTTTCCGTATTTTGCACACTAAAAAGTTCTTTTCAGCACCCCTAAAAGAGTTCTTCGTGAAAAACCTATAAGGGGTTTTTTAAGTTCGTTTTTTGATGCGAAAGAGTTGTTCATCGCCCAGTTAGCCTTTGCCAGGGGCCGATAGTGCTTGAGCAGAAACTGTTCTTCATGAGGTGAAAAAGTTCTTGGGGCTTCAAAAACCTTCCTAGGACTTTTTTTTTTTTTTAGAGTGTGGATTTACAAATATAGAGTTTATGACATGTCATCTCTTCCGGGTGCATAAATCTCGAATTTATATATAAGTATGGACCTTTACTGCAAACATTTGACACGGGGGTTATATTTCTCGTTCGATTCGTTAACAAGAATATTTAAACTCTTTGTTTCTCTCGCTTGAGCATGTATCGCAATCATATATACACAAATGCGGGCTTTGCAATGCAGTTTTGCCGCGCCGACCGTATAAATACATAGGTGCGACTTATATTCCAACATTTTTTTTGTTGAAAACAGCCATTTAAAGGAGAAAGTGAGTTATAGAACGGACATGATGGTATATGAACCCTTATGAAGTCACAAATATGAAGTCCATGAATTGTCACATATGTGGACTATAGAATTAGAACCTCATAAAGTCGCATATATCGACTCCACGGAGTGTTACATTTACGAATAGCAGGTATTGAGTCACATACATATATGATCTCCATGGAATCAGATTATATGACCGCCATGGAACATCACTTACTTGAAGTCACGTATGTGAAACACGAATTTGTTTTAGCTTTTGATCGTCCGGTACGAGAGTCTCAACTGCTTGAAGTTTTATAGGGCAATTTGTCTTCGGGTACTTTCTTGTTTTATATTTAAACAGCAAAATGAGCTTTAAAAAACAGTTTTTCGTCCAAAACCTCAACTTGCGTCGAAAGCGAGAAATCTCGAGTACCGAAGGACAAAAAGGACCTGGCCATTTTGCTTTTAACTCCGTACAACAAATTTCAGGAATGTTTCACTTTGTGAGCGGGGTGTGAAGCATGGCGCCTTAGAAACAATCCGTCAAACTCAAGTACATGGGAGAGCGCACTCTAAAGTTCTAGACATCCATAAACCAGACACCGTAACTGACCTTACTCTGACCACAACGCTCGCATCAATTCTATTCCCCTTTCACACGTTATCGACCGAATTCCACTAGACCTCGCTCGAATAACCCAGAAAGAGCTCCTCTTGGTTCTTACGCCGGCCCCTTATCGTTTCATTAAAATTTTATTTAGTTCAAGGCATACGACACGTAGAAACAAGATGACAATAAAAACCTGGCTAAAGAAAATAAAGTCACCCGATACGTCGAAGTCGATCTGTCCTGTCGAGTCCGGAATATATATTGCTTCCAGATATCACCATATCTCACAGCGCACAACGTATACCTGTCTCTGACCTTAGTAGCTCTCCCTCTCACTTTGTCCCTCTTTATTTTCCTCTCTCTCTCTCTCCTCACTCTATTAACCCTCTTTCGCGTATTCCATTAAAATATTCACCCTCTGCGTGCCGCCATCTTTGGCCACTGGGGATGTTGTTCACCGGACGCCATATTTGAGGGCTGCTGATGACAATTTACAATAAATAATATGCCGAGAGAACTGGCGTTTTGTTGCAGTTGTCTAGGCACGTGCGAATAGTCGATTTTGAGTTCGAAACGAATAGTGGTTTTGACCAAATATTTTATAGTCGAATATTGAATAGTCTCTCCAAGCTTTTCACTACTGCACCATGTCTAAACGAAACCCCATCTGAACTCGTAAATGTTGTTCCCACGCTTCCACTTGTCCATATCTAAGCTATGCGAACTTTAGTCTAGCAATATTTATGGACTGTGACCTCAGAAAGTCCATTGCCTAGATGGGAAGGGCAAGTAAGCTACTCATTTGACATAAAATTAAACCTATGGAGATGCCCAGTTATACCTAATCGAGGGGATCTATAAATATGTCTTGCTATATGCAAATATTCTTTATTAAATAAAAAATTTGAGAAAATAACAGAAGACAATCATGAATGATGAACGTAGGTTGTCAGGACATCTCTGCCTAACATATACTCTTGCATAATAGCCACAGTTTAATTTTGACAATTTCACTGTAGTGTATATTAACACTCACGAAGTTTCCGTTTCTCTTTACATACACCACGCGCGCGCGTGCACCATACCGCTTTGAAAGTGTGTGCTTTCAGTGTTGATCGCGGCGTGTTAGCCCCGTTGAGTGCGCTTCTTACCGAGCACCGGTGCACTGCGGACAAGCAACACTCGCGGAAGCGAGCTCCACGGGTGTTGCTCCTCCGCAGTGCACCGGTGCTCGGTTAGAAACGCGTTCAACGGGACTAACCCGCTGCGGTCAACACTTCGACGAATACGAATATCAGAGTTCATCTCGAAGCGAATATTGAATAGCGTATTATTCGAAGCTACTATTCAAAAATTTTAATATTCGCACAACACAGTTTTTTTTTATTCTTTCTGATATCTTCGTTTGCGCTTTTGGTGCATGTCGCATTTCACAGCGCTTATTTTTTTACGAGCGCTTATTTTTTGCGTTGGTAGCAGCGGGCCGCGGGCTTGGCGTCACTGGAAAGACCGAAGCTATACGCAGGCCGGGATTTAGAGATTCCTGGTTTAGGGTGATGACATCCTAGTACCCGATGCCGTCATGACGAGCTTCACGGGGAAAATACAAAGAAATAGTCGAAAACACAATGTCGCCGTAGCACAGTCAACGCCAAGAGCGCGTGCAGGGAGACGCTCTTTCACGCGCTTCAGAACAAAAAGAAAAATAAGCGTTCGGAACAAAATGGCCAGATGTCCTCACTCTAAGCAAAGCTCACATGAAGGCACCCTACTGACTTCAACACTGCAAAGAGAGCTGGCGAGTCGCGGGTTTCCCCAGCACTGTGAAAGCTATGAATGACGCAGCACTACGTATTCGATTCGGACCAGAATTCGCAAACCCCTAAAAGGTAGTAATCTTCCCTCGCTCTCTCTCTCTCTTTCGGTATTAACAAGCCCTCTTTCTCTTTTTATCTCTTTCTGGAATAGCGTGCCCTCTCCTTCGAAAGTGCTTCAGCTGATTCAGCTAACGTCGCAAAGTTCGCCCCGTCTTTGAAAACGCTCTAAGCGCGCGCAATCAGCCAGGGCGAAAGCTGGCCGGGCCATAACGTTAATGGCGAGTGCAGATCGCTTACCAACGGCGCGACCCACCCACCCGAAAGCGCAGGTGTCAGGTTCCCGTGGCGGCAGCCGGGGTGGCGGCGGCATATAATAGTATACTCCGTTGACCCCTAAGCCGACAGTGCAGTGAAGGCTACCTGCTTGTTGGACCAGTCAGATCTCTACCTCTCGTCACGTGACCACGCTTCCGCCCATACCCACGCGCACAGAGCGGGGTCAGGTGATGTAGGCGATGCGTTTGATTGGTCCGGCAACCTTGTAGCTTCCGCCACACTGTCAGCTAAGGGGTGAACGGAGTTATATACCTGTTCCAGGGGTTTGGCGATGGCGAAACCCGAGTACCCGCGCTTCATTATCGATTCGAGATGCTGTTGTAGCAGTGGGTGTGGCTACCGGGCGTTACACGTCGGAGTAACGTTTGATCGCCCATGTTGCGAGATGGCGGTGGCATATCGGCCCCTTTGCGCCCTTCCAACGAGCAACTGGGGTAAAATAGAAACAAAACAGTTGAAAAAGTTCACTAGTAAAAGCGACACACAAGATCAGCAGCGTGTAATCGATCTTTTTCCGTGGGTAGTTTTTGAAGATATTAATATATTAAGGGCGGACAGTGGGCACATATAATTTTAATTTTTGTACATGCGATCGCTCTCGTGGAAGAAACATCTGAATATACTCTGCTCGTTAGTCCTCTTTTTATCCTGATGTGTAGGTTTCGCTGTCGTACTGCGTTTCCTTGTGGTAGGTTCTGCCGCCCGCCTTCCCCCCCCCCTCCCCGGTGTTTTATGCCGTCGAAAAAGAAACCGTACCCGCCGGCACAGTCGCGCCTCGAGTCGGGCCAACTTTGCGCCCCCCCTAGATGATTAGAGGGGCGGCCGCCCCTCCGCCCCCCCCCGTCGCACGCCTATGCATATGCTCTGCCACGACGAATGTACTTTGACCATTGCAAATTACTGCTCTTGTATCAAGACGATGTCCTCGCGACCCTATATTCTTGTTTACATACATACGCCTCTTTGCGAAATTGTCTTCTGGTCTCATCTATTAACATATACCCGGCAAAAATGTTCGTCACAATCGCTTGTTCCATGTCAATCATAGTGATTTCACGTCCCCACAGGCCGACTGCAAAACTATTTCATTCATCTGGAATCAAATGACACTGACATTTTCAACCTAACTTACCTCAATCTAAGAAGTGCTTGCAACATGTACTGAAATAATGTTTATTCTTTGTAGCTATTCAATTATTGTGTGGTTTCTTTCTTTCTTTTTAACAAATGTGTGAAATGATGTAACCTTGTTTTTATTTATATGTAATCTGCGTTGTTACTAACAAGCAAGTGCACCAATGTGTAGGCTTCAGCCGTTATTAGAAACTTAAACACAAACAAATACAACTACAAATACAGACGTCAAACTTTGTTTCTTTTGCTTCTCTTTATATTTTAGCCTGTTTCAGTTGCACTGTTTCAAGGTCCCCCTGTAACCAGCGGCAGCTACTGGCTTCGGGGACCTCCGGAGTACGTTTCTCTCTCCGGGGACATCGTGGTCGAGTACGGACTTCCTTCGGTCGGAGGTCCGGCCGGCAGCGGTCCTGGAGGCTCTACGGCCCACGTCCTGGCCTTCAAGGACGACACGGTCCTGGCGAAGACGGACGTGCCGCGAAGAGGGACTCCGGAAGGATCGTTTTCGCATGCGGCCTCGTTCACAAGGCGGGAGGTACTACTTCCAGCTGGTCGCCGCCGACGGGGTACGTTGGCCCTCAACCGTACTTCTACGTATAGATGTTCGCAAGTACGGCCTCTGGGCGCCGCCATCTTTCTGCTGCGTGTTGAGAGAGACTGTAGATCGATCTGTCTGAGTGCGCAAGCCTTGCTAAGGCGCGCCCGGGGTTTCCAGACAGGTGCCCAGACGATGCTTTTTTCACCCGCGGTGGCCACACTTTCTTGAATGCCTGACTTGGTGGAGCCGAACGTCACACAACAATTACCGGCGGCTACCTTTCTCTTCAAAGTCCCATAAAGCATGCAATGCAGCCTGATAAGTCACGCAGCGTGCGGCCTATCATTGTTCACGCTTCTAGCTTTGTGACTGGTCCTTCGCTGTTCTTTATCGGCTCACGCCGCAATGTGAGTGGCTGAGGACCGATAATAAGATGCTTTGGATGCATTACGCTCAGTGACTCTAAGCATCGACCATTCTAATGTGTTTAGAATAGACTAAACTAGCGGTGGCCAGCGGAGCACATTCAAAGAGCCTCAAAGAAGGAGCATTTTAATGCCCCAGTCAAAAGAGGGCGTGGCAGTCTCTTTTATTACTTCTATCTCAGTACGTGGTTATAGTAAATTTCACTTATGAAGCGATTACTTATGAAACATGTTCCTTTGCTGCGTGTCCCCACTCGGGAAATGAGCACCTAGAAGTTCGCGGCTCGAATGACATTGGTTCAGTCGCGAGTGGTTCAGTTATTACACTACCGTCTAGCTATGACAACAAAGTACGGAAGGCAGTATCACTTCACTGAACCACAAACTGTCACACAACAAGGTCACGTCGTCATGTGTAACGACATGACCACGTCGTTACAAGACGTGGTCACGTGGCGAGCAATCACGGTGACACGTCGTGGTTCACGTGATATCCTGTCATTCCGTCGCTCGCCTGATATATCCTTCTATTAAAATAGCATTATACGCTTTTAAAGCTAGAATAGGCATTAAGCCTCGCTCATGTCGAAGTTAAATGCAACATGAACAAGTCATGCTTGTTTGACCAAGGGATTTTGGGCTCGATCCTCGACTCTATCCGTTTCGATGTGAATGAGCATCGTAGAGAGTACGTATGTCGTGCAAACGCTACCGCTTGATACATGTAAATACAAAAAATAGCATTCACACTGCATGCTGGCTAAAGTGCTCATCTACAGCGTGAACTCCTGTCGGCATTCCTCAAAGACAAACAGACCTTACGCTGCCTAAACACGAACCGCCAAATTTTTTTCTTGATAATTTTGTTTTTAGGGGCGATTTTGACTACACGGGTATTTGACTTCAGAAGCATTCATTCGTAGAGATAAGGCGCTGAGCACATATTTATGCTTGTTATCTAATGCACCAGAGCGACATGTACTTGTCTCGTGGTCGGATGATAAGAAACGAGCTCGTAAATTGCTTTTGTTTTAATGTGTACTTTTCATTTGTTTGTTCGCTTTTATTCCGTACCTAGCTTTCTTTCTTTCCGACGTAAATTTGAGGGTCTGGAATGCCTAGTTCGCGCTTCGTTGCTTTGTATGCTTGAAGGAGCTACCAGAATACTCACGATAACTACCGCGCGCGGACCACACGAACATGCGACAAGGCCATCCATCATACTTTGCGCGCAAAATTTTCTAGCCCCCCCCTTTTTTTTTAAAAGTTTATTGGTTTATTTTTTAGGCCGCATCAAAGGCGCGGCTTCGCTTATTACGTTTGCACTGACAACTATAATTGGCCTTAGTGATCTAACGCCGGTCAGTAACTTGGAACCGAAAAATTGCATTTCTATTTTAAAAAGATAAAACAGAAACACGTCACATTGGTTTTAGTTTGTTTTCAGACTTGGAACTAATGATTTCGATTCCATCGAGAAAAAAAAGTCAAATAAGAGGTGAGTGTTAAGACAGCGAGAGGTCTGCCCCTATAATGTGGGGACATTAGTTCACTCTGTAGATAAAGACGCTGGTCAGTGAAGTGAACTGCTTATCGGAAATGTTCAACTCGTATGTCACGAAATTGACATTACAAGCGAAAATGTAAAACACGCCGCCCGTATTAAAACAATTTTGTAGTGTGTCATGCCTGTTACCAAAAAATAAGTAACGAAATAACGCTACCCGTTAGTTGGTCGAAACTCAAGGCGTTACTGAGATTCATTACCGCCCTGCAAATGTAGCAGAATATCGTTCCCCGTAACTTCGTAGTCTAACGAACGTTATTCTTGAAAAAAGATTCCCGTGCTTTTTTTATTGTTTTTATTATTACTAATGTTGCATGGGAGCAATAGGAAGCGGATAGGAAGTCTGAGGGCAACTAAACTGTTACAAAGTAATTTCGTAATACTTTTTTATTATAATTTATTTATCTAATTTGTAGAACACACATCTAAAGCCCGTGCCGTTTCTCCAGCACAACTCGGAGAGCCAATCACCGCAACTTATGAAGGCAGCTTCAGCGAATGACGATGCCGAAACAATATGTTTGATAAAAACGCGTCTGAGTTGTGACATTAAGCAATGCAAGCGTGACGTTTTGCATTGCCTAATGTCACAACTCAGACTGCGTTTTTTGGTCTAAACATATCTTTCGGCATCGTCATTCGCTGAGCTGCTTCCAAGGGTTGCAGATTGGCTCTCCGGGTGTTGTGTGGAAAGTAGAAGCACGGGCTTTTTTTAGAGTGCAGTGAGATCTCAACGGCGCGTTGTTGTTGTTGTTGTTGATGTCTCGCCTCTTGACCGTGGGTGGGCGTTCATTCGGGACGGTATAACGGTCAACCTTGACTTCGTCCAGGAGACTGTGCTGGCGCGATCGAAGCAGGACACCGTGGTGCGCTGGCCGGAGGTGGTCAGTCACGTCCCGCTGATCCTGGAGACGTACGGTTCGGACGTGGTAGTCACCTTCGAGTTTCCGCACCTGCGGTGCCCGCCGCTCCAGCAGGACGACTACGGCTTCACCGTGTCCCTGGTGTACCGCGGCACGCACGCCGAGCCCGAGTCCTGGTTCCAGGAGTCCGTGGTCGACCAGAAGGGACTGCCCAGCTGGGCTGCGCTTCGAGGGCAAGACGTCACGCTGGACTGCGAGGCGTTCGACAAGGCCGGATTCTATCAGGTGGGCAGAAACTACGCCTCTTTCCAGGGCCTGTCACCTGGGTAAAAAAATGCCGAGTCACTGGGTTGTGGACGTATGCGTGGCGTTTAATATTCCGCAGAAGAGAGCTTGCGCATGCTCACAACGGGCTCCACAGCCGAGAAAACAAAGATGGTGCCGCTCTGATGGCCACTATTGGAGTGGTCTATGGGCCTCTCTATATTCATAGCCTGGAAGACAAAGATGGCAGTGCGATGAAGGCGACTTTTGGAATGGGCAATACATTCCAGTAATGTACAGCTCGTTGGCTCGGCATAAAAATGCCGAGTTACATCTATAGACCATTCTAATAATCGCCTTCTGCTCGCTGTCATCTTTGTCTACTGGACTGTGGAGCGCGTTCTGGGAGTGCTCCGTAGCTCTCTTCTGCGGAATATTAGATGCACGCATGCGTCGATAGCCCGGTGACTGGGCATTTTTCGCCTGGGTCATGGCTCACAAGCACCCGAGAAAGTGTATTCGCTGCAGGTTCAACAGTGTGCACTTAGTCCCCTCTTCTCTGTTTCACATCTCGGCCGCCATGCCGCGTCAGTTTTTGCTGCGCATTTGGAAAGACACGGTCCTTCTTCGTGGTCACTCCTTCGAGTCTTTTTCCGCTGGGTGGCGTCGCCTGCTCGAGAGATACGAATTTCCGTGGTTTACGAGTTGATGTTTAGAAATAGTAAAAATAGTTTGTGTGTCGCATTTGGGAAAAACAAGATCGCGAAGAGTAGCTGGATATTTTTTCGGGGCACCGCAATCGAAACAAAGGTGTTCGCCATCCGTCGCTGATACGAACAGTGATTGACTCTGTGAGAAACGAGCGCATAAGTTTTCTGCATTGGCCTGGAAAAGAGATTATAGAATTTTAGAATAAAGGGCCCCTACGGTTTAAGTCCCCCAAGTTGCTGGGGGGGCGGGTCACGTTATTGTTACAGGCTCATTATACACTCAAAGTCAAAACAAGCCAAATTTTCGTTGTGTGCGCATCGCAATATGGCAACTGAGAAAATAGTCCACTCAAGCCAGCACAACTTCCGTCACATTGCACTTCATTACTGTCCCGCCTTAAAACGCCAAAACGTATCTGTGTTTGTGTGTGTGTAAGAAGGAAACGTGGTCAATTCTTACCGCGATAGTTGGTTATGCAAGACACGTGACATCGACAGGTCAGATTAACCTGCGCCGACGACACGTCCCTGCCTGTCATATCCGAGAGTGTTCCTGTGCGAGTGGTCTGGAGTTCGCGGTACATGCTCAACGTGGCACAGAGTCTCATCGCCAGCTGCCACGACGGCATCAACATCGTCTACCGCTACCCGACCACTTGCAGCAAGTAAGTATTCTTTTCTTTTTTAAATTAGACTGCAAGAAAGTACTACCTTACCAGAAACTTCTTATTACGTGAAGAATACCCTTTTGCTTCAAGTGGTAGGCGCTGAAGATGCACGAGAACGTAGACTCCGAAACTCCTTTTGTGACGTCACACTCTGTGAAGAAGGGCCTTGAGCGGTTCTTTTGAAAATGATTTTCTGCGGCCTCCATGCACCAAATTAAAAATATAAAAAAAAACATTTTGAAGTTTGAGATTTTTTAGGTTAAATGAAGATGATTTAGGTGCGTTTCATTAAATACAAAACCGCTTCAGCTTCCCTTTAACTTCGGAGTCCGGACACCTCATTCCTAAGACATTTCTTTGGCTGTTTTACCAAAATATTGTTTCATTCCAGAGATATATCATATATACCACAACATTATATGCCAGAAGGGCTCATTCAGTATCTAGAGCGGTTTCAGGGCATATTTACTTCAACCAGGTCATTCAATCCCTAGATATCTCATCCCAGAAACTTCATACCGAAGACATTTCATGCTAAGACGTTTCAACCGCAAATGGAACGTCCCTGGAATGAAACATCTTGGAATGAGGTGTCTTTGGTATGAAGTGTACGGTAACTGTCATGGGATGAAGTTTCTTGGGATGGAGTGAGTGAACCCCCATTCGGCTGACATTTAACGAGAAGATGCCAGTGCGACAAAAGTGACGTATACGAAAATGACGAATGTTATTTTGGTGCGTGAGTGTGGGTCAAGGACTAATATTTATTACATAATAGATATATCTAGTCAAACTAATGCAAATATAATTGATATTTTTATTTCTATGAGCTGGAATTTCCAGCCCAAGTTTCAGTTATAAGAAAACATGGCTACGTGCATTCTTTCTTAGCGCTGCCCGCAATCGAATTTTCTTTGAGTACTTATCTTAAACCCGGCCACTGTATAACATATGGCGTTTTCCTTTCTTTATTCTTGCGGATGTAATGAGATAGAATGTCAAGCTCTTGTTTTTGCTAACGTTTTTTTTCGTTCTTTTTTATTACTTGCCTTTTTTATTATCTGCTGATGCAATGAACAAGGGTGGCTGGACCTTGTCAAGCAGAGTATATCTGCGGTTTGCCCTTTCTTCCGAGACATTATGTCCAAATAAAAGAGCAAGCAAACAAACAAACAAAAAAATATGCCGAAATTTCTGCTGTCGCTGCGCTGGTTCTCGACAAAATGCGTTAGCACCCGACTCTGCGAAGGGTGGGAATTCCAAACTCGCAACGGTCCAGATACTGTTGTGTTCGTAGAGCCAGTATGTTCTCCCGGGCGTCGGCGATTTCGTATGAAGCCAGCATGGCTTCCCTCGATCGCCGCCTACGGACCGCATACTGTTGTCTTCGAAGAGCCAATCTTTCTTCCCGGGTGCGGGCGGTTTCGCGCAAACGGAGTCGTCGCTGCGTCTCGGTTTCGCTTTGCCGCGTACATTGTGCCACCGCCACGACCGCTCGATCCCCTGCTCTCCCGCTCTCGTGGCGCCTCACTGGAAGCTTGCCAGAAGGCTCTTTCCCTCTAGTAAGAGGAAACGTGGACTTAACGAGCGAACGAGGCGAAAGAGCACGGCGGGAACCGCGCCGCGGGCTCACGAAACCAGTCCATTCCAGTTCAGTCCAAACCACGACCGTCGTAAGAAAAGACGGCTGCGTATGAACCAGGGCAATAAATGCTAACGCATGTAACCAACAATCTCGTCACCGTTCTTACTGCGCTTGTCTCAACGCAGAGACCGCGACAAGGTACGCGTCTACGGTCTTCCTCGGACGTCGGGGGTGACCGGGGCGGCCCCGTCGGCGCGGTACCTGTTCGAGCGGCGTCTCCCCAAGGGCAAGCACGCGCTCACCCTTGGCTGCCACCTGTTTCCCGAGGGATACGCCCGGTTCTGCTTCGTCTACGTCAGCGTCGCTCGCAACGGCGCCGTCTTCGAGCTCCAGAAGCAGTGCCGACCATGGACGCTCGAACCAGGTCCGTCTTTTGGGTCAAGACGTCCATTAAAGATCAGACCGACCTATCTTCTACATATTCAGAAATAACCTCAAGAGCACGCTCATACCTCATTAACCGACCCTTCTCTGTGGCAAAGGCGCTTGATTCCTGGAAGGAGAAACATAAATGAGCGACAGTCACGAAAGTTCTTGTTTGTTTCCTAGAGGGAACACGTTTGGACTTCGACTTGTAGACGATGAACCTCAGAGTTCGTGAGCAGTGCAGTGTTTATAGTGTTCAAGAGTTGTAGTTTCTACGCATTTTTTCTTCTCATCTTCTCATTCCACTCCTCTTTCACCCTCTCCCTTAACCTCCCCGAGTGGACAAACGGGACAGTTGCCCAGGTTAGTGAAGATAATGAAAGAAACGGAGCGAGCTGGTGAAGGACAGTTCATAGCAAAGTTGGGTTTAAGACTTCGTTGTTTTGTCCATTTTTTTTTTGTCCTTTGTCTTGGGTTTACTATGAATATCCAGGTAAGCCTCTCTGTCTTCCTCCTCTCTTCTTACTTCATACCTTCCTTCAGAACTTCCCGTGTGAAGACTTAAATCAGCATTAGCATGTTGGTGCCTAAAGTTATTACGCAGTTCAGTACCATAGTCGGTGACAGGTTAATAGTGAAGTGGAAGCTCCTCCCCTCCAGCGTTCGCTTTTCTAAAGTCGAAAGGGGTGAGAGGAACTTCCACTTTACTCTTAACCTGCCACCGACTATAGTATGTTAATTGACAACTCAAGAAACGCAGAGTGTAGCAATTCCCGAGCACCTCATTACCGCTCTGCAGCCATGCAATGAGCTTGCCGTATTAGCCGGAAAGAACGCAGAAGGACCAATCACGATGAAACGTGGCGATAATAAGCCACGCCCTTCGTTTATTAAGCCGTCAGTGACTAAGTCCAATCCACTTACAACGATATCACATGTAACGATGTACCGCTTACAACGATCAGTTTCTACGGGACCACGCGTTTTTGCGTGCATGGGGTATCTCCAGTCCAAATACAACGTAATCGGTTAACAATTGCATTTTTGAATTTTGTCATTATCGTTATAGGTGTATTGCATGGTATAGTGGAAAACGTTTATTCAGGCCGATTTAGGGGGAAAGAGGGAGGGAAATGAGACGGTGACGCCGAGACCTTGACTTGCGGTAGTGTGAGGTTTAGAAGTGATGTAGTGAGGAGGAGAGATGACATGTTCCATTCGTGCCACCTTCCCGCGGGTATTTCTCCACAAAGAAATGCCATCCCACGTCATAAAATCTGTTTGCCATGGAAATATAATAATTTCGGTTGGTGGTTCTCCACAGCGACATGGCCGAGGATATACGTTTTTCTTATTGGTGTGCAAAACATGACATTAAAATATATAGCATGAGGAATGTGGTCGGGTTTTCTGTTGTTGTAGTTGTTGTTCCAATTGCGTCACGCGCTGCGGTTGGCTTTGTCGGACAGGTGGCCGGGTTTCTGGCTGGGGCAACTGGAGCCAGTGGAGTTTCTGCACGGGCTCTTGTGGTCGGGGCACCCAGAGTCGCTACCGGCTCTGCGGTCTACCTGACGGAGTTTGCCGAGGCAGCGCCTTCGACACCAGGACCTGTTCTCTGGAACCCTGCCCTGGTACGCGGAACCGAGCACGGTGGTTCTTCTTTCTTGTTATATAGTTGCCTATAAGTTACACTGTAGTATTTCGAGAGAAAGAAAGATCACACGAACTGTTGCTTTAAAGAACCACCTAGGCATACTTTTCTTTTAGCAGACGTCTGTTGATGTTGTTAGCAAGAAATGGAGACAGAGAGCTGACAGGGCAACGTGAAAAGTGAAAAATACAAGCCCGTTTTAGGGAACAAAGACGGACAGTCACAGCTGACACACAACTGTGCCGCCACTGTCTGGCAAAACTGGGCCCTTGAACTACCGACGAAATGAAAGCTGAGGTTCAGCCTGAGATGCAAAATTAGGAACTCTGAATATTAGAATAGATGTTAGGAACTCTGAATATTAGAAGCGTATTAAAAAAGATACAGGATGTGAAAAAATAAAAATTATACGTGGCATGTACGGATGGGATATAATTCCCTGCGCAGGTCATATGTCCTGTTCTCTCGAAGACTTCTTAGAGCCCCGTCTCTGCACATTGTTGTTTTTAATTTGTTTAGAAATATCTTTTCGGTGCGTTAAGCTGACTCGCACACCTCTGCCCCTTGTCTTTATCTCAGAAACTACATTAGCTCCCGACACGACGACCACGACGCCCTTGTCGTCCACGTACTGTCTGTGCGGCTGCACGCTGTCAGTCTTCAGGAAAGAAACCATCCGTTACTCAGCCTCGGCCCCGTGCGATGGACCGGTGTCCTGGATCTTCAAGCCTTTCTCGGCGCCCAGGATAGTGGTACAGTTGACAGAAGTGCACCTTGGAAGCGAGCTCGAAGCCATCTCTGTGAGGGACGGGACCTCGTCCCTCGGTGTTTTGCTCGCCTCCCTTCCTCACGAGGAATCATCCGTTGAGGACGATAGGCCCCTTGAGGATTGCGTCTCTCTCCGGACCAATCAGGATTGACTTTGCGCCAGCAAATCGCAGCCACCCTCCTCCGGATGGTGACTCGGCAACTTTCAAGATTTCTTTCTGGGAAGACAGTAAGTACAAATGCTCCAACATCAACAACAACAAGAAAGAACGCGAACGATAGGTGTCTTAAATATGGACAAGACAAAAGCGAATTGCATTCGAGGAATGTTATAGTTCCTCACTTAGATATCTCTGTTCCAAAAATTCTAAGGCGTTCGTTAGTTTCGGCTTACGTCGACTTCTTGATAAACACCATTGGCCGTAAACGGCCAGTGGCCTTATCTGACCTACGATGAGTTATACCCTTGTTACACGAGCACACTTAACTGCAGCTGCGCTTAACTCAACTGCCACACTACACTTCGCCAATTTTCTGTGACTATGCAGTCAAAGCTATAAGCGTACGCGCGCTTGCGCGTCTTGAGCGCCCATCAAAGCTGTAAACGCGCAGCCTTCAACTTTCCTGAAATATCTGTCCGAGAGTGTGGTATGGTGACTGTGGTTAAGCGAAACTGCATTTAAGGGTGAGCAGTTAGGGGCAGGGACTGGAACCGGGGGGGGGCAGGGGGGCGGTCGCCCCTCAACATTTGCACAGGGCCGGCCCCACTTTTCGACCTTTCGACCGCTGCCCCCACTCCCAAATAGTTCCGAGTCCTGGTTAGGGGTGACCGTGACAGGGTATTGATATAATATGCCTTGCACTTAGTTCAGGTGAAAGCACTTGGTCGCGCAGGGGTTTCCCCGGGAATTGAAATTAGAGGGGGTGTCCAAATTTTTAGGGGAGGGGGGGCACTGAGAATAGAGGAGTCGTTGGGAATAAAGCGGATGCCTTCAGAAAAACAAGGGGGGGGGCAGGTGTACACCCCCCCCCCCCTAGGGGGGTGTGTAGGGAAATCACTGTGGTCGCGCCACAGAACGGGCATCGCAGAGGTGCCGGGAACCGCCTGCTTGTATACGACAGCCAATATAGTCATCACGTGGAACTGCCTTGAACTGTAGACGGCAGCCATGATAGACTGTTCCAGCAATTCCCTTCTGCGCACTGTCGTCAAATTCTGCGGTGCCTTAGCACGGGCCCTGAGCATGTGATGCCTTCTGATAAATACCAAACGCCGCGCATGCGTCCGCAGCCTAGTGTCTCGACATCTTTCCTCGGGGTAATAAGTGCCGCAAAAATACATAGTCATAGCGTGGAACGGTTTTTGGTTGTCTGGTTGGGCGCTGCCTTAACACCCGTCACGTGTTCTTGCACGCCCTTCAGACTCTTCGCTGGACAGTTCTTCCAGCAGGACGTACTCTGGCGCGTCCCTGCTCCCTTCGTCCGTCCACGTCATGCTCGCCTTCCTGGGGAGTGCAGTGCTGGTGACTACGGTGGTTCTGGCTGTCGCCTACCGCAGTCGCTGCTGCTGTAACTGCTGGTCGGAACCTAGCCACAAGGACCGTAGCTTGGTCTCGGAGTCGCTGTGTTCGGATGAGCTTGACCACCGTCCCACGGTTCGGCTCCTGCGTGCAGCTGGATCCCTCACGTCCATCTCGGAGGTTTCGCTCGAGGATGAACCTGCATCGCTGGAGGTTGTACATATCCGTCGGATACATTTATATTCTTTTGTCAATAGATGTGACAAAATAATATACAGAGTGTAGAGCTGATACGCCACAATTTTCTTAACCTCTGTGAATGACTTTGTGAAATGGCAAATAGTACAGTGCTGATATGCCGTAACTTTTTTAAACTTTTGTGAATGACTTTGTTAAAATTAGAGAAGGTATAGTGCTTTAAATACGCCATAACTTTTTTAACCTGTTAATGACTTGGTTAAAATTATAAAGGGTAAGTTGCTGACACGCCACAACTTCTTTAACCTCTGTGGAGGACTTTGTTATAATTATAGAGAATGTAGTGCTTCAGGATACGCCATATATCTCGATATTTTGCCTGGTTATTGGATTCCATTTTTAGACATTATTTTCATTGGAAGTCTGAGCTGTCATCTTTGTGTATGTTAGGCTGATCACTTTTTCATGTGTTTGGTCTTACCTGTAAATTGCTTATACAGCGCTATCTCTTCCAGTTTAATTGCTGTAAAGTGTCGGCCAAATCAATCTCATTGAGGCTACCCAATTTCGTTTGAATTCGCGTTTTTTTGTTCTTAAGTTATATTCTATGCTCCCCTTCTTTTGTTTTACGTCGTACAATAATGTACATGTGATTGGGGTTTTTTTTGTTTGTTTTTGTACTCACATACTCCTGTAAAAATGCATATTAGGGGTTGACAGTATAAATTAAAAAAAATTAGTTTAGTAAAGCCGGAAGCCAAGTCGCTTTCATATAGAAGTTAGTCTGATTCAACCATCGGCCCGGAGAAATTACAAAATTCGTGTGCTGTTTTTTAATTGTCATTATGTATATTTATGTTTATTCTTTGAGACCCGCTGCTGTCGCTGTAGGGTACGAGTATAAAGATGTCCGATTTCTGTTACAAGTTGCGCAGATAACGCCTAATAATAATAATAATAAAGTAAGGAAATTTGTTTGCATTAAACACTACAGATATTAGATACGACAGGGAGGCTTTGGATGACAGAAGAGCTAAGAAATTTAGTTCCTCATTGCTACTTTAAAATCATTTTAAGGCTCCTGATAAGTTCTCCGGAGAGAGTCCCGAAGACTTCATGGACCAGGCGTGCCTCTTCAAGTCTGTCGGCTCTGTGTGCACTGCGTCAGTGGAGTCGACGCCTGTGGTGAGTGTTCTTGCTTAATAATGGTATCTCGTGTCATTCAAATCTCATTCTTCGATGATTTTGAAAGCTGTCCCGTTTCGAAGTCAAGAGAACGCAGACCTCGACTAGTCTAAAGCGTGATATACAGTCACCGACGGAATGAAAACGGCAGAGGGCTACTTACGGTATTCCGCCGCCAGCGTGAGCTTCCATGCCTTCAATAACACTTCGAAGATTCTCGAGCTTTGAGCCTGCGCGCGCAGCAAAAGCACGATAGAAGGCAAAGAGCGCGTGCTGGAGGCAGGACATCTAAAAGAGACGCCGTGCCTTTCTCATCCTTCCAGTGGTTATAGCATCTAAATATTTCGCAACATATATATATGATGTCCATCTGTCTTTGGCGACTGTAGACTGTGACAGGTTAAGAGTTCAGGGAAGCTCCTCCCGCCTCTTTCCACTTTAGTAAGGCGAACGTTGGAGAGGAGGAGACCTTCTCTCCTGCGTTCGCTCTGCAAAACTGGAGAGCGGTGGGAGGAGCTTTTCCTGAATTCTTAGACTTGTCACCGACTATAGCTACAGACATATGCCAATAAGTCTACTGCAATACGTCCGTCTATGGCTGCTGTGATCTAGCCACGAATGCGTTCAGACAGCTTCAAGGTGCGGTCCCGGTCCACATAACTTACTGAGCTCTTCGCGCGGTAACCTACGCAGCCCAAGAAACGAGTTCCTGTGGCCACAGTATCCCCACAGCCACAGAGCCGGCTGAGCACGCCCCGCCCGCCGCTCAAGGACCATAGGCACTTCAAGTCGCTCCTGAAACCCGCCGGGGACTCGGTCGAGTCCCTGGAAGGACGACAGAGCTCCTGCTGCTCGCGCAGAACCCTCAAGGTCGCGGCGACGACCAGCGGCCTGAGGGACAGTTCCGTTCCTCTGGCCGCCTCGCTGTCAGAGCTGAGCACGAGTGGCACTGAGGATGGCTTCGAGTTGGACTACTATGATTACGGCTGTCACGACGTTCCGGGATCGTTCTTCAGCGCCCAGGTGCTCGGATGGCCGCCGTTCCTGCCCCTGCCTCCGGATGATGAACTGCTTGAGCTGCAGCTGCAGCATTACACGTTGCCTCCACCCGAGACGGACTTGGTGGTCACCACGCACGTTAACGAGTCTGAAGAAGAGCAGTGACCATGGGCTCCGCGGGGTCTGTGACTGACTTCGGTCCCGGGAAAGTAGACGTGGTATAGAGCGTGGGGCTGGTGTCTTCCACGTCGTGTTAGCAGACGTGAGTAGCGCTGTGTGTCGTCGCGCCAGTAGTCAACAAGCACCTCAGAGAGTCTGAAGAAGAGTGGAGATGCTTGACTTCAGAAGTCTGCAGCTGGTCACCATCAGTGAGACGCTAACATCTGCTCGTGTTGTGTTCCCCACCTTAATGCAGGAGATCATGCCGCTACAACGAAGGACGTAACATCTCTATCACAAAGCGTTTTTTTTTTAAGTTGCTTTGGATCTGATGGGGCATTTTTGGCCTGGGCGACGTTTCTGCAACCAACATTGGGACACCAAAAGGGTAGTTGTGCACTCACATTGTCATCCCCTTTTCTTTGTATATTTGATTCCCCTTCGTCTCACTGTTGATCAAAACCGAGATACCGTTGTCATCTTATCACATTTCTGCCTAAAATCACCTCGAAAAAGGACCAATCATTTAACCCTCTATTTTATAGCCATGCATTTACAATCAAACCAAAACAAACAAAAAAAGGTCAAGAGGTATTTTTTGAAAACCTAATTATACACTTCCAAACCCTGATGATCCAATGGAGAAAACTATTTTATACTGAAAACTTATTTAGTAATGAAAAAGTGGCTTGAGATGCAATCTCTACCTTAAAAGCATTATCTTATTCTAAAATTTCTGGTACAAACTGGTGCAAGAAAAAAAGAGAACCCCATAAATGCCGCCATATTTCTTTCTTAGTCGCGTCGAACCTTTCTGGGATCGACTGCTTTAGTGTTTTCTACCACTCGCCCGACTATTCACCGAACTGCCGCACTCTTGCCTTGAGGGGAGTGCGATCATGTATCATCATCCGAAGCATGCACGGTGTTCGACTTCAATGAAATTCAGGAAACGACCAACTCAGCACGATGGCATGGTACTGTGATATGGCTAAAACGACATCACTGAGGGCGCGCGAAACTACACTTTGTACCATAGGAACGTTTTTGCGAAGCTCCGAAGCTTGAAAAATAAGCTATCCTTGTTTTCACCTCAAGAAAAAAGGAAGTTTTGCGTACTGTTCATACGCTGCGCGAAGTAGTTCTTACAAAAATGGGTTGTCGGGGGAAGAAGCGATGCTTTTGGCATTTGAAACTTGTACGTCTTGATAAGATAACACCAACCTAATCTAAAATGCAACTGCATATATCTTAATTCTCCGCGAGGAGCCTGACTTTTCTTACTACAGTTCATGAAGTGAAAACGATTATAGTAATACTCAACTATGGAGTACTCCTGGCAATTTATTTTCGTGCTAGCCTTTGTTTCCGAGGGGCAAAGGGCCCCGAACAAATTGTCACTGTTTCAAAGAACTTTGAAGTGAAAGCCAGAAATGATTGAGCTGGTGAGTTCATGTTTATTGTATATATTGTGTGGATATTTTGTATTTG
The DNA here is from genome assembly GCA_037355805.1 of Ixodes ricinus. Classification (NCBI taxonomy): domain Eukaryota; kingdom Metazoa; phylum Arthropoda; class Arachnida; order Ixodida; family Ixodidae; genus Ixodes; species Ixodes ricinus. Next base: position 106,845 of record JAZHYW010059277.1, on the reverse strand, counting down.
GCGGTATCGCATGATTTGCTATCAAGCTACGACCCAAGGACGCTTGACAGGTGTTACTACGTAGACGCCTTAAAACGAGAAAAATCTTTAATGTCGTTCTGGGGGAGGCTTGTGGGAAATTGTGTATGTATTGTTGTTTTTCTTTTGTTTTGTTTGATGATTTGTTGTTCTGAGTTCTTTCTTTGTTGCAACGGCTATCAAAGATGCCGTCGCTTAGAAACAGCCACATTTGTGTGCACACCCCCGGAGATTATAAGCCGAAGCGCCTGATCTCGACGTTTGCTGCGCTGACCGTCGCGACAAGCTCCATTCTCTCTCTGATTGTGTTTAAAAATTGAGAGCTTAGCTTCGCTTTCCAGGTCAAGTTTGAACCAGACCTCCTTTAAGAACTGACAGGAAAGTAAAGGAGCATGGAGGACTGTCTCAGCTCGTACTTCCGGCGGTAATACACTAAGAATAACTTCTGGTTGAAAAAAAAATAGTCTTATTTTAGATCCGCCTGATGGCACAGAAACCTTGAACAGTACCTAGTCGAGGAATTCACCTGTTTCTTAAGAATATAAGTCCAAAAATAAATTAATTATTTATTTATTTTATGCTGGCCAAGCTGAAATTGGAGAAAATTTTCTTGTGTGAACTTCGGGGCAAAAGAAAATCCACATTGTGAACAAAAGCTTCTTGAGGAAAAGCAATATTGAGGTCACAACTGCTGAATGAGTTCATCCTGGCGTGACAGTGGCATTTTCGTGCGTTTTTCTTTTTCTTTCTAGTCTTTGTTTCCAAAGGAACGGTCACAAACCGCTGGGTGAAAGTATACACGTCATAGAGTTAGCGAACGAATACTGTATACCTTTAATGAGCAATTTCTGCCAGGCTCTAGTCATGACGCTCTGCGGTGAATCGCGTGACACTCATCGAAGCATCTGCCTACCGAAGTCTTCATCGTGAAGGACAGCAGCAGCTGACACAAGTGCGGGTTCAGTGTGCTGCGCGGAGTACAGGGGTGAACTTTTAGTTCCAGAAACTCCGGAGGAATTTTGTTACAACTTGGAAAAATAAAGCCTTCCATGGAAGATCTGCAGCGCTAGAAATAACTGCATGCGCACCAGTGTTTCTTTCTAAGTTTTTGTTTTCGGATAACACACGATTGAATCGCGATGTTCGTCACAGTGCTTGTAACAGTCGATATGATATAACAAAGTCAAAGCATTCAGGCGATATCCCCTTCCTTTCGTAACAAAATGACAATAGGATGAGAGAAAAAAGAATCTTGTCATCGAGAATAAAATTTCAGAAGGTATCAACTCGGATGTAAAGGATGACGAAAATAATGCCTGGAGAAGGGGGGGGGGGGGCAAAGCTAGGTGACTGGTGTGCGACCGACAAAATCCGCCTGGTCCTGATATCAAACCAGGGACTTCTCCGTTTCCAGTGCAGCGCTCTACCAACTGAGCTAGCCAGGATATTTTTTTCTTTCTTCAGTGCATAAAACCAGACTACCCAGATCTTTTGGGCAGCTGTTGAGTTAAAATTCATTCATACACAACAGTACATGCAACAGGCTTGCCCAGTCAGGCGTTGGTCCGTACACTCAAAAAACACTCTTCACCTGAGAAACGAGTTCAGTGAAATACTGTGGAGCAGATTTTGGTTTCTCCACCGCATGGCAGATATCCATTCGAGATTTCCACAGAACAAACAAACCTAACACCATGATCATATCGAGCGGGACACCCTTTTGTTTGTTAACAGGAAGGAACCGAATAGAATGTGATGTTATATCTATGTCTTTCTTTATAGTGCGCTTTACGACGTCCCAGAACATGATTGCATCCCAGCAGTCTATGTTACATGCTCAACTGTCTCAGGCTGCTTGCACAGTAGACAGTTAGCACCCCAAGGTAAAAACATACCTTTCTCAGACAGCCATACTTTAACAGGCAATGTGGCACTATGCAGCCAGAAAAAAAAAAAAAATCGCGGCTGGGGGGATCCACATTTTTACGCGAACCAGGACATCATCCCCAGGCATGTTAATGAACAAAGTTCTGTACAACGGGGCGGGGAAAAGACTATCAATTAGGTCTTTGGAGAACTTTTTTCCTGGTGACAGTGAACAAATACTCGTAAGGCACCATCAAGAAATCGGAAGCATTCAGCACTTCCTTCACAAGCCCGACCTTCCTAGGCGGGGGGGGGGGGGGGGCAATGGCAGAAGAGACTACAACGGACGGAAAGTGAGGAGTTATTCTAGTTTGCAACATTACTTCCTATAAGGGAATGTTTTTGGTTTCTGAAGAAAAGAAAACGTGAAACAATTTGTCGGACAAATAGGTGGGCCAGGCCGAATCCTCCTTTTGACACAGGACGAAAGAGGTTATCGCGTCTCGTTGGTTCCCCCGTGCTTTTCCATATGAAAACAGCAAACAGTTTATGCATTTTTTGTACACTAGCTCGTGCACAGTGTAGGACTTGTAGTACGTACCATAACTTGGCAATTAAAAAAAAAACAGTGCAGACAGTGGCCCTAGTGAATATCGACATGTCACGGCCACACCATTTTGTTGCCCGCTCTCTTAAATTCTGAACCACGCTCGCCCAATATTCTGCATTAGTTTGCATATATTGTAGTGGAATTCCAAGGTATTTTCTCGGCAAGCAGCTCCATTTAACACCACTGAAATATTGAGGGCTGGTATCCCACTCGCTGTACAAGGTACCATTACATTTGTCAACATTAACAACGGCACCTGTTGCTTTGCAAAATTGTGTACACAGTTCTAAAACGCCAGCAACTCTCTCTTTGTTACTACAGAACACAGCAATGTCGTCTGCATACGCTAGAACCTCAGTATCTACGTCACACGTCCATAAACCTTGAACATGTTTCGATCGAATTATACTTAGACACTCGCTCCAAATAAAGAGAAAACAATAAAGCCGACATTGGGCAGCCCTGGCGTATTAAGGAGAAAAAAAAACATTTATAGCGGGAGATAGTGAATTATTTATAATTCATTTAACCGTTGCCATGCTCCACGAACAGAACTACCGGAGCCTTGAAGCATGCTTCAAAGGCTCCGGCAGTGCGGCTACGCGGAGCACGGCAATGGTTTGCTAAAGGTCCGTATTATTGCTCTAAACATTTTTTTCGCGTAAAATTAATTTTTTGACACGTGTGTCCCAGCCACGAAAATAATCACTCGAGAAGGGGAACAAGAGGGACAAAAGACAAACACAAATCTCCAAACACAGCTAGGTGACTGGTGCGTGACCAAAAAAATCCGCCTGGTCCGGGTATCGAGCCCGGGACCTCTCCACTTCCACAAATCTCCAAACACAGCTAGGTGACTGGTGCGCGACTGAAAAAATCCGCCTGGTCGGGTATCGAACCTAAAACCTCTCCACTTCCACGAATCTCCAAACACAGCTAGGTGACTGGTGCGCGACCGAAAAAATCCGCCTGGTCCGGGTATCGAGCCCGGGACCTCTCCACTTCCACAAATCTCCAAACACAGCTAGGTGACTGGTGCGCGACTGAAAAAATCCGCCTGGTCGGGTATCGAGCCCGGGACCTCTCCACTTCCACAAATCTCCAAACACAGCTAGGTGACTGGTGCGCGACTGAAAAAATCCGCCTGGTCGGGTATCGAACCTAAAACCTCTCCACTTCCACGAATCTCCAAACACAGCTAGGTGACTGGTGCGCGACTGAAAAAATCCGCCTGGTCCGGGTATCGAACCTAAAACCTCTCCACTTCCACGAATCTCCAAACACAGCTAGGTGACTGGTGCGCGACCGAAAAATCCGCCTGGTCCGGATATCGATCCCGGGACCTCTCCACTTCCAGAAATGTCCAAACACAGCTAGGTGAGTGGTGCGCGACCGAAAAAATCGGCCTGGTCCGGGTATCGAGCCCGGGACCTCTCCACTTCCACAAATCTCCAAACACAGCTAGGTGACTGGTGCGTGACCGAAAAATCCGCCTGGTCCGGGTATCGAGCCCGGGACCTCTCTACTTCCACAAATCTCCAAACACAGCTAGGTGACTGGTGCGCGACTGAAAAAATCCGCCTGGTCGGGTATCGAGCCCGGGACCTCTCCACTTCCACAAATCTCCAAACACAGCTAGGTGACTGGTGCGCGACTGAAAAAATCCGCCTGGTCGGGTATCGAACCTAAAACCTCTCCACTTCCACGAATCTCCAAACACAGCTAGGTGACTGGTGTGCGACCGAAAAAATCCGCCTGGTCCGGATATCGATCCCGGGACCTCTCCACTTCCAGAAATGTCCAAACACAGCTAGGTGAGTGGTGCGCGACCGAAAAAATCGGCCTGGTCCGGGTATCGAGCCCAGGACCTCTCCACTTCCACAAATCTCCAAACACAGCTAGGTGACTGGTGCGTGACCGAAAAATCCGCCTGGTCCGGGTATCGAGCCCGGGACCTCTCCACTTCCACAAATCTCCAAACACAGCTAGGTGACTGGTGCGCGACTGAAAAAATCCGCCTGGTCGGGTATCGAAACTAAAACCTCTCCACTTCCACAAATCTCCAAACACAGCTAGGTGACTGGTGCGCGACCGAAAAAATCCGCCTGGTCCGGATATCGATCCCGGGACCTCTCCACTTCCAGAAATGTCCAAACACAGCTAGGTGAGTGGTGCGCGACCGAAAAAATCGGCCTGGTCCGGGTATCGAACCCGGGACCTCTACATTACCATAAATCTCCAAACACAGCTAGGTGACTGGTGCGCGACCGAAAAAATCCGCCTGGTCCGGGTATCGAACCCGGGACCTCTCCACTTCCACAAATCTCCAAACACAGCTAGGTGACTGGTGCGCGACCGAAAAAATCCGCCTGGTCCGGATATCGATCCCGGGACCTCTCCACTTCCACAAATCTCCAAACACAGCTAGGTGAGTGGTGCGCGACCGAAGAAATCCGCCTGGTCCGGGTATCGAACCCGGGACCTCTACATTTCCACAAATCTCCAAACACAGCTAGGTGACTGGTGCGCGACCGAAGAAATCCGCCTGGTCCCGGTATCGAACCCGGGACATCTCTACTTCCACAAATCTCCAAACACAGCTAGGTGACTGGTGCGCGACCAAAAAAATCCGCCTGGTCCGGGTATCGAACCCGGGACCTCTACATTTCCATTAATCTCCAAAACAGAGCTAGGTAACTGGTGCGCGACCGAAAAAATCCGCCTGGTCCGGGTATCGATACCGGGACCTCTCCACTTCCACAAATCTCCAAACACAGCTAGGTGACTGGTGCGCGACCGAAAAAATCCGCCTGGTCCGGATATCGATCCCGGGACCTCTCCACTTCCACAAATCTCCAAACACAGCTAGGTGACTGGTGCGCGACCGAAACAATCCGCTTGGTCCGGATATCGAACCCGGGACCTCTCCACTTCCACAAATCTCCAAACACAGCTAGGTGACTGGTGCGCGACCGAAAAAATCCGCCTGGTCCGGGTATCAATCCCGGGACCTCTCCACTTCCACAAATCTCCAAACACAGCTAGGTGAGTGGTGCGCGACCGAAAAAATCCGCCTGGTCCGGGTATCGAACCCGGGACCTCTACATTTCCAGTGGAGAGGTTCCGGGTTCGATACCCGGACCAAACGGATTTTTTCACCAGTCAGCTAGCTGTGTTTGGAGGTTTGTGTTTGTCCTTTGTCCCTCTTGTTCCCCTTCTCCGGGGATTATTTTCGTCACTCTTGTCCAGCTCGTTTGCACCTTTGCATTTAGTGGCATTATAAACATGTCCCAACCAGACTGTTTAAAAAATAAATATATTTATTTTCAGTTTAAGAGACCTTTGGCTTTATTGGTGTTAAATTTAAAACACGATGTCATATAACAAAGTTGGTTACATGAAACCTCACAGACAGACAAAAATCGATCTCGAAAGCTAGCTTTGTGAATTATATGAAATAGGTGAAGCACTCGTGTTGGTCCAATAAGTTGTTAATAATTTCTATCCGGTCAATACCGAATCTCATTGACAAAACTGTCAGTCGGAAAGCGGCTTGACTGTTTGTAGATGTACTTAATTCCTGCTTGCACACAGTTGTATACATTCCCAAACAATGACCTAACAAAAAATCCCACTTTAGCTCAAGCCAATTTCGATGCAACCGTTTAGAACGCCATTCAAACGGTAAGCGCTGGAGAGAGGACAGTTGAGGTCATACTGTTCATACATACAAAAGACAGTCTACAAACACGAGTCACCGCAATATATCCATGTTTCGAATGCCGCGTGTCATGTCCCCCCCCCCTCGAACTCGTTGCCATGCGGCGTTCGAAGCACAGGTCTCGCAGTGACTCGCATTCGAAACTGTATGCAGACTATCTTTTGCACGACGTATAAAGCAGTGTGACCCAAGCTTAAAGCCGCAGTGCACGTTGCTCATATACATCAAAAAAAGAAAAGAAAAGAAGACACGCTGTTCGCTGCAGATACAATAGGGAGTTTGAGGGTAACCGCCTTTACACATCCGATACGGTACGATATGGGCCCTCCGGTACGAACGGCGCATATGCGAGTCTTCTGCCGGCCCTTATCGCTTCACCGAGCCACACCCCTCTTCCTTGGACCCCGCCTCAGTACAGGCCACCGAAATCAATGCGTAGCGCAAGTTCGTCTGCTTCTTTTGCAGGGGTTCTGGTGACGTCGGAACGCAGAGCTCTGATTGGAAGGCTGGTGGGCAGACCACAAAGCAAGCTGCCTCGAAGTCAACCGACTATCCTCCAATCAGAGCTCAACGTCTTTTTGATGTAACTGCAACTCCTGCAAAATAATCCAACGAACTTGCGTTGGATTATGCATAACATTCCATAGTTATGCATAATAGTTCATGCATAACACATGCGACAGCACAGAGGGGTTAAACAACGCTACGTCCGCGTTTATTGTTCAATATATACATACAAAAGAAGCGATGTTGTTCTTTGTTTGTTTGTTTTCTCTCGGTCACTACGGAGTCCTTCCTAGCACGAGCACGCCTACCACAACGCACAGTTCGGCGAACGCGGGCAGAACGCTGCAGAACGCGAAGATCCACCAGTAGCCCGCGCATCCCCAGCTCTCGACGACGTAGTACGCCAGCGCGATGCTGGCCGCGCAGTGCGCCGCGATCGAGAGCAACGCCTGACTCGGAAAGAACATGGAGATACCGGAGAAGAATCCGACGAGCTCGAAGACAACCAACAGGATGGCCAGCGAAAGTCCCACGACGATCTCGGTGTCCTTCCTGGCGTAGTCGGCGTCGCTGAAGCCCCACGGAAGGCAGGCTCGGATGTTGTCTTCGCGCGCCCATAGCAACGTCACTAGGAGCACGAAGTGCGCGGACAGCGTGAGAAATCGGGCGGGCACTAGGGCATCGTTTCTCATGGCCTTTCGAGAATGGGCAAAAGGCAGTGCGTTGAAATAACTGCTTGCCCGTGCGGTGAGTGGCGAGGACCGGACGCGCACCGCAAGCCCTCAGAAAAACATGGTAACCAAGGTAACCATGGTAAACAAGGTAACAAACTCGGTGGAAGCGTTACCGCCTGGACGGAACGAGCAATGGCAAGTGCGTTTGGAAGTTGGCGTCAGATCGTTCAAGATCACCTGCAGCAACTGCATGAAGCGCATGACGATACACAATACCTCGAAGCTGTCGTGACTAACGACATCCCACGAACAAACGATAATCATCTGTCAATCTTTGAAAAGGCCGCCAAAGTTTAAATGTATGGAGAGAGTGGGCCGCTCCTTTTGCAGCCAATCTTGTGCTAGCTTGACCGTCGCGTCGCGTCTATTTTAAAATAAACGTTCGACTAAAACACCGTTCAATACAGGATAATTATTAAACAAATATTATAAATATTATAATAAAAAAACTAAAAAATAAATACGAACTTATTGTTGAGCCGTCACAACAGTTCCGAGGAAAATGGGGGTGCGCTTTGTGACGCTGTGATTCTGGACAAGTCGGACTACTCGATCGGTGTGCTCATAGAGCTACAGTCAGCTGTTCACGTCGCCACGGGAGCATCCCCCAAATCGAGTGACTCTGCCGATTTATTGTATGCTACTTGGCCGACTTCTCTGTCTGCTTTGCGTTCCCGAGCTGCGTTCTGACCTACAGTCGTCTTGCAGCACGCACTCTTCTGCGGTAAGTCATACACAATGTGTTTATCACAAACGAGGGACATACTTCTTCGAGCCTTTTTTCGCGCGCTGTCACCTTACGATGATAAACTTATGAATTCAAAAGCGCGGCCACACGCACGTTCTTACACTCGCCCACTTACCCCCGCCTTCTGCGCTTCTGTTTGGCAACAAACACTTTGCGGTTGCCTCGTCGCACATTGCCTTCAGCCCAACTCCCATGCTGGGCCGTTTCGAACCACTTTGGCCGTTAAGCAGCAACGTAAGCTTCAGTTTGTTCTGACGTGTTAGGAACGACGTGCTGGGTCTTCAGCCGTTGGATGGCACGGCTTAATGTGGAGCGCTGAATTTTGACGAAGCACGCCAAGGTAAGAATGTATAAAAACGCCGCTGTGTCCACTTGTGTCAAAATCCAGCTGTCCGCTTTAGCTTTAACAAATGTGAACGAACTAGCTCAAGAAAAGCCCTTAACGTAGATGGCATGGTTCGCAAAAGGGGCTGATAGGCAGAGGGTCCGACGTCTCGGTCTTGCTTCAGGGAACCAACTCTTGATGAAACTTCCGCTGTCAGTCGGTTCCTTTTGGAATTATATTCCTGCCAGCTTCTGCGACCTCGGTCGGCACAGCTGTATGTCGGCCGAAGTGTATCGCATCGTTTATCGGGTAGTTAGTCATTGTCTTGCATTCAAGAGTGATGTCATTTAGCATTGCATTTCGTAAGCAAAGTAATACAAGCAGCGTTACGAATGATTGACAAGCTTGGCATGTAAGCAAACGAATGCTTTTTACTGGGCCAACAGCTGCCGCTGCCAGGCATTTATAATTTGTCGTCGTCGGGCAATTTCTTTGAAATAAATTGATTCACGTGTACAACTTAGTCGCCCACGCGGCAGTGTGGCGAACAGATAATCCGCTATGTACTAGTGGTGCTAAACTATCGATAGTACTATCAATAGTATCGACACTCGCCAGGAATCTGACTATCGACAGTAAAAAAAACTCGATAGTACTATCGCTGAGTCGACTATCGAAAAACTATCGATAGTCGACTATCGAAAAACTATCGATAGTCGACTATTGAAAAACTATCGATAGTCGGCTGTCGAAAAACTATCGAAAGTACTATCGATAGTCAACTATCGGAAAATCTATCGATAGTCACTGTCGATCAGTCCTATAATACTTCGATAGTTTTACGATAGTTTCGACACTAGTAGTTTCCGTCGTTCCCTTCTCTTTTTCTCGCTTTTATTTTTTCAAATGGGACACCAACTAGCCCAAGCACTTACTATCTGAACTTCGGTTCAGCTTTCAGTGATGACAAAGACGGGATTTTGGGCGAAGAGAGGAGGAAGGGAGGCGAGCGGCGTTGCGGCAACTGTGTTCGCTCTGTAATGAAAAACTATCGATAGTATTGATACTCGACGTAAATCTCACTATCGGTAGTAAAGACTACCGATGGAACAATCGATAGTCGGCTATCGAAAAACTATCGATAGTCGACTGTCGATAGATTCTGCGTATACTATCGATAGTTTTTCCAAAACTATTGATAGTATCGATAGTCGAATTATCGATAGTTTTGCATCACTACTATGTACTCGTGATGCTTCTTGACATTGTGACAGCTCAATTTGAACTCAATTTCAAATCACTGTGTGAAGACTCTGAGCTTCACCCTGAATCCACCTGTTGCAAATGTGGAGTGCCCTTCGACGGCCCCGAAAGGAACTCTGGGAACTGGCTGTACAGGAACCGACTGCAGCAGACGATGAAGTCGATGCCGGCGAAGCGAGGGCAGGTGCGCAATGTGCTGCCATCTCTCCCTATTGCGGTGTATGCTGTGGTGCAGGACACTCCCATCATTCACAGTGCACTTTGCACACAGCCTTTGAAGTGTTTTGCAACCGATTTATTTGTGTTTGCTCTGTGAGGCTTGTGCAATGGAAACACTCTTTGAATTCAGTGAGGTTTCCCCTTGTAGCTTTTGTCTGTAAGGATTTTTTTTTCCAAATTTATTTAGATTGCTAACTCTCGTTTGGCTGTACCTGTTTGCTTCCCAAAACAGGTAGCTGCAGAAGTGGTGCGAGATGCGACGATGACCAGCATGGGCACGACGAAGAAGAACGGCAGCTCCGCTGCCAACGGGCCAGCCACTGCAGCTTTTGCGGGTTCTCAACGACCACTGACATCAAAATGCAACGGTGCGTCGTCGAAAGAGGCAGCGCCTCCAGTTCTCTACTACGGGATTGCCCTCGGAGCAGGCACGACGACATGCGACGACGATGGTATGTGTCGAGTTCGTTGCTTAGTGATTACTTACTCAACTTGTTTTTTTCATCCACATGACATGGCTATAGTTAGGTTTCATGTTTTCTGAAAAACTTGGAAAAACACTTGCCGATAAAATTGCTTTAGATTTATCCAAAAACCTGCAATGTCCTAATGCAAAAAAAAAAACTGTATTCTACAGTAAAGTTTGGTTGATGCATAAAAAGGAGGGTGCATAAAGGGTGCATATATTACACCCTTTTCCACTTTACCCTGTGCAGCCACGGGGTGTACGGTGGTGGGATGGGATAAAAACGAACTTCCAGCTTAAAATCCTAACCTACAAGGGGGTTAGGGTTTTAAGGTATCGACATTTATCGTAGCAGCACTTGTTTGCAAGCTTTTGTTGTGGGTCAGATTAGTATTGTCAATGGCAAGTGCGGCGATGCCAGATGGAAGTGAAAATAAATTTTTTGACACTAGCTTTTTTTTTTTTAATCTAGCACGTGTTTACACTAGGATATGATATATTCCTAATTTTGTAAATTATGAAATGCTGCAAAATTAAACTTTGAATTTAGGAGAATTGTGAATCTTAACCAGCACCTCCAATACGCTCCGAATTTTTGACAAAAAAAATAAACTCCAAAATGCGCTCAAAGTTGGGCAAAAAAAAAAAAAAAAGAAAAAATTCTGAAAACACAAAATCCTAGCTATAAGTACATGCTTCTTGTTGCTTCTACAGGGTATGGTTAGAGTGGTCGTGCATTGCTTCTAGTCTGCTTTTTGCAGGTGTTCGCATTGCAGATGTTGCGCTTTGCTCTCGAAAAAACACGAGCATGTCTAGTTTGGATCTTTTCAAAAAATAACCAGGAGTGAAGGGTTCCTAAAGGCAGGAAATTGATTAATTATCAAGCGCAAATATGACTACTGCACAGACCTCCTTTTGCTTTTTTTTTTTTTTTTCAGCTTGTTTAGACATTGCATAATGTCTGCGGCACCAAGACAAGAACAGAATGGTCTGACGAGTGTGCCGCTAACTAAATGGAATAACACAATATTTTATATAAACTCTATCGACAGGCAAGCAGAATATTATACATTTAGAAATGCTTCAACAGCAAAGCAAAGAAAAAGTAAAACATGTTGCTGGCAAACTTTTAAGGTTTAGTTATCGTGGGAAAAGTGTAGCACAAATGAAGAGTTGTTCCATACATTCTCAGCGCAATAGATGCAAACAGGGTTTCTTGTGGCTGCCAAAGGCCTGCCTCCTGGGAATTTTATAGATACTCATTGGTAGTTCCCGCTGTAATAGACATTTATGCTTTCATTTAGATACTTTTCCTTCATCACTGCTGTGATGCCCCTCGTTACAGAACTGCCACTTGTCTTTGCGGACCGTACCTTGGCGCTGCGGTGCGTCAAGAAGTATCGTGGAGCGCGGTTCAAGACCTTCTCATCGAGGGAGGAAGCTGCCCAGTTTAGCCTGCAACCCGCAGCAGTTCCCGTGGAGACCTCTGAAGTGCCCGCAGGTCTGCCCAGTACTACATACATTCCAAGAGTGCCTTAGTTCTGCTTCTAATTATGTGGTCATCGGTTAACTGTGACGAGCCTAAACAACTGTCGAATCAAATTTTAGCCTCCCTCAGCTTGGCATCATTATAGTCTGTAGTGGGTCAATGAAAGCAGCACAAGCCCTTTCTGCAAAGCCTTTCAACCTTTTTGCTTTAGCAGAGAAAATGCTGGAGAGGACAAAGCCACCAAGCTTGGCAAGCGGAGAGCTTTGTGGGTGGGGTTTATCCTGCTTTTTCAACCTACAACAGACTGTCGTGTGCCCCAATTTTGTAAGGATTTCTCGGGCATTCCTCGACAGTTTTCTGCCACACTTTTAGGTCTTAAGGGGGACACTACCCAGAAAAAAATATTTCTGCAAAAAGTTGATTTTGAAAAATGCCATATTTACATCCAACAACATCTAGAGAGTATTCCCAGAAAGTTTCATTAGTTTACACTGCATAGTTAATGTTTTATCAAATATTTTCGGTTCACCGATGCTAAAGGAAAGGTAGGGGTTGGAGTACTTCAAACACATTTTTCTCTGTTCCACTTTTTGGCATAAATTTCACTTTAGGAAAACTATCGTTTGTTAATGGAACAACAGGAAAGACTCACTCATTTTTGTTCCTAACTGGAATTTTATGGGCAATGCAACTGTGGAATTGTTTTTTGACTTTGTGGATGTCTTTTATGAAACATGTTAAGATTTTGTCAACGCCAGAGAAGGCAGAAAATTTATCAGATTTTTCACTGCGATGTTAGCATAAAATAAATTGCTTTTTGGAATATTTGTTTTCACAGTTGCACTTTTCAGGCATTCTGCTGGAGATCTAGGGTAGAAAAATGTTGGGTATTACATTAGTTTCCGAATGATAGTTTCCCTAAACAAAGTCTGTGTGTTCCTGATAAAAACAACTATAATTTCCTTTACAATTCCTGTACACAGATGAGACTTTGCACTGCATTCTGCCTTGCAGCTGCCAGTATATACTGTAAATTTCATTCATATTCAGCTATACGTTCAAAAGTTGACCCTCTTGGGTAGTGTCCCCCCTTAAGGCGTCTTTGCAGGACGCTAGTGTTTTTAGTTGTATTCAGGAGACAAAGTTTGTTCCCCAAAACATTTTTCCCTGATTCCAGTGTTGATGGGCGAGAAAAGCAGTCCATACAGAGGTCCAAAGTCTCAAGAACTGGTTCTGTTTCGGAAGATGATCGAAGCCGGCAACGCCGCGGCCTTCCAGCAGACGGTCTGGTCCAACCCCCGTTACCTCGTCAGTGGTGGCGACACTCCGACCATCGTTCAGGTGTGTGCTCTGCCGCGTCTTTTTTTTTTTTGTGTGTGTGTGCAGAATGCGTGTCTCTTATGCGAACCGTGCCGTGTTTACTCGATTGTAGTGCGACCACATTTGTAACGAAAAGGTCAAATTTGCACGCTGCCCTGTGGGACAAAATAAAACCATGAAGGCAAAACAAAGCTAACTGGGAAATGCTAGTGTACCTTTACAGTGCCTCATTCGGTTCGGTTAGAGTGCTTGACGGGGACGACAGTCGTCAAAGTTCCGAAAAAAAACCAGATGCTAGACGTCGCACTCTAGAAGCCGCGGTGGGCTATTGTATGAAGTTGGGGAATTCCTCGGAATATTACAATGCGTATGCCAGGGGTCTCCAAACTTTTTGACTAAGAGGCCGGATCGGGGGTCTGTCGCTCTCTTGAGGGCCAGAAAATAAACAAGCAAGTATAAATGAGGAAAAGTTAAATATATCATTCTATAGGTAAGCATTTAAATATGAAATTGAAGGTTGGGGTAAATATTAAAAAATAGGAATATAAGATGGGTGAATGTATCTACTTCATTTATAAATTTCAGTATTTAGCTAATTATGACATTGCACAATAATCGGGACCCAGAAAACTCGTCGGGCATAAATCAAGTTGCTTAGAATCTTTGGCTGTTCCGACGCGGCAGAAGAATAATAAGAATGATAGAACTGATGCTGACAATGCAATCTATAGATAAGACACAGGACGCTAAGCACAATGCATACATAGAAATTTACGCAGAGGAATATTAAGATACATAGTTACAGATAATAAACGGGACTAATAATAAAAATCTGCATTATTCCATGCTTCAGAGCGACCGAGGTCATGATATGGTGATACTGGAACTGACGCTGTCTAATGAATAACGTGACAAGAGGATGAGTAGTTTTCTCTCGTTTTCTCTGGTGTCTTCATTTATGTGATTGATCCGTGTTGAGGCGCAGTTTCTTTCCATGAACCGGACTTGACCCGCGGGCAGGGGTTTGGAGATACCTGGTCTATACTATACATTGTTTTCTTTAATTCCAAACAGCACCAAAAGCACAACAATGAGGTGTTTGCCACGTTTCTATACATGTTTTATTGTCGCCGAATCAATCGTGTACACTGTACAGGAAAGGCTCAGTGACTTCCGCTTTTGATGCTGTTTGGTTGGTCTCATCGGCTCGTAGCGTTTGCCGCGTCCGGACTTTAAGGTGAAACGAAATATAGTAATGTGCGTCTAAACGAGCTCTTCTTTCTTTTTGTCTTTTTCCAATACGCAGGAGGGCTTTCGCTACAACGCGTTGCATGTGGCTTCGATGAAGGGCCAGTCCATTTTGGTGCAACTCATTCTGGAGACTCTGCAAGACCTCAGGTTGCTGGAGCTCCTCTATGCCGATGACACTCCGGATGTTCGTCTGCGACGCATGACCTACATTCTGGATTTGTACCTGAACACGCCAGACAAAGGGGTGAATGCTTATGGCGCTTGTTCGCATTTCTCGGATGTCCACATCAATAACGCAGCACAAGACCAGCTTAGCCCTTTAAGTGGGTTTTTATTCTGGGGACCCCCTCCCCAGAATGGGGGGAGGACACCATGCTTTCGGGAGTTTTACTACTAAAACATCAAGTTGCAAAAAATTTAAATTGCTTTCTTCAATGTTAGGGAGTAAGACGTTGCATCTTGTGCTGAAGTACAGAGAGCGGTAGACTGCTTATTTTTGCACATTTAATTTTGTATGGTGGGTCATATACTGGTGTTTTCCAAGTAGATTCTGGAAAAATATATAATGACAGGCTTTGTTCGTATATATTCCCTAGGTTTTCTTGTTACTGAGGTTGTACTCATTTTCAAGTCGAGGTCGTTGTTTCCCTGAAGCAATGTCGAGATTTCCGCATCTGTCATAGGTAGTGTTGTACGGTACAACAGTCCTGAAACACTTTCCTTTTAGGAGGATCGAAAAAACGTCACCGTTCAGTCTTGCATCGGTGGAACGGGAACTCGTTACATTTTGTGCGAGAACCGCAGAAGGAACGGGGTTCCTTTTTTTATATATATATTGAATTTTCTTTGAATTTAGCAGGCAGTTACACTTTTTTATTATAGATTATTTCAACCTCCAACTTCAAGGGATGGGGAAGTGTCCTAGAGATAGTCGAAAACAAATAAGCAAGTGTGACCATTCGAGCTTGCTTTATTTTATTTATAAATTGTCCAACACGCTATTTTCTTAAGATATGCAAATATAACGACTAGGGGTTTCTTTGTAGCGTCCGAGAATCCCGATTTTCTTTATGTCATGAATTGGCAAAAGTGTGGAGAGTACACGTTTGCGAGCACAGCCCGTGGGCTTTGACATCTTGCTGCCAGTGTGTGGATTGTCTCGTAGTCGAGCCTTGCCAGGGCATGTTTACGGCTGCCAGACAGGCACCCGAACAAAGCATTTTTTATCCACAGTGGCCCGACTAGCTCTCGAAGCGTGGCTGCTTGAAAACTTGTATAATTGGGCCCCGTTACGTGTCCGCTTATTCAATGTCTCTTGTCGCTGCAGCGCTGCGAGACTCCGTTGCATTTCGCCTGCAAGTTTGGCCACATCGGGGCCGTGGAACTCCTGCTGGCCCAACCCCTGTGCGACCGCAGCGCACTGAACAAGTTTGGACAGACCGCTCGACAGGTGAGACGCCGCCACTTCCGCTTGCACAGTACGCTTAAAACGGGCATTCAAAATGTGCCCGACAAGGGGAGAGCACCTGTCAAGTTGACAATGCTTGTGAGAATATCTGTCGGGATGAGAACACTTGTGAGAATACCCGTCGGGGTGAGAATACCTGTGAGAATGCCCATCGGGGTGAGAATGCTCGTTGGGGTGATAATACCTGCGAGAATGCCTGTCAGGGTGAGAGTACCTGTGAGAATGCCAGTCAGGGTGAGAGTACCTGTGGAATGCCTGTTGGGGGTGAAAGTACCTGTAAGAATACCTGTTATGGGTGAGAGTACCTGTGGGATACCTGTTTGGGTTGAGAGTACCTGTGAGAATACCAATCTGGCTGAGAATACCTGATGGACTTTCTTACCCTGTTGGGTATTCACTGACAGAACGAGAACAGCAGGGTACCTTTTCGACTGCCCAGTCTCGTTGCCTTTCGTCGTACTCCGGCTGCACATGCATGTTTGCGAGTCATTAAGATGCTGAGGTGTTATTGCAGGTAGGAAGCTCTCACTTGATGTGCAACAACTAAAACTCCTCTTGGCCGTTCTAACCCCGTCGGTGACAACAGAGTTGTCCGTCATAGTAATGAACGGTTTGCGCGTCGTATCCTCGGCCGTGGCGCCCCGTCGTCAGCTTTTCTGCATGTGCCTGTATGTGGAGACCCACCTTTATGGCTTCGGTGTTGCGACGCATGACGCACGTGGGCTTGCAGTACGCTGCAGGCGCGCCCGTGCAAGCACGTGCATCGGGTGCTTCTGAAGGGATGATCTCCTCTGGGGGGGGGGGGGGGGGCTCCATTGCTCCTTGACCCGATTCCGACGGGCCGGGCAGTGTCGGCTGCGGGCACTGCGAGTAGCGTCGGAACGCGGACACTGCTCCTTACCCGTTTTGGCACATCAGAAGCGGAGCTCTGCACGCCCTGCCCTCACCCGTTTGCTCATTTTTTTTGTTTGCGGTTTTTTTAGTTCGTTGTTTGCCTCGGTGGAGAAGGGAAGGGAACACAAGGGTCTCAGTGTGCCTCCGTGTAGGCTCGTCTGCTTTCGGCACCTCGGCCTTCGTAATAAGCGTGGTCGGCTGCCAATACACTTCAAACAATCCGGTTCAAAATGCATGCATTTCGGACGGGACCATGTTGAACTTCGATAAAAGCAATAATTTGGAAAAAGCTATTTCGTTATAATGAAAGATTAGTGTATGTATGCTTTGAGCATGTCTATAAAGACAGCTTCTGTATGATCAATATGAAAAGACCGTCATACGAGAAAGAAACGCGCGTCCGATGGTGTCTGAAGGCCATCTTTTGTATGACGTATTAGCGGTGTGACCACGGAGGGGAACCCCGAAGGCATCGACAAGATGTTGAAGTTGATTCTTTGGAGGAAGCTGCAGTTGGCCCAATTAATTTCAAAGAAACTGACCGGAAGTATGAGAATAAGATTGGGGTGGTGGATGCCCTTTGACGTTTTGCACCTTTAAAAATTGTGCAGAAGGGCTGGCAGTCCTACCAATAGGTCGTTTTGGAGCAGCGAAAAATTTTGGGGGTTTAGATTTCCAGCGTAATATAGCCGCAGACAGGGTGAAAACTGCAGAGTGGGCACGCTCGAGCCTTGAAGGCACCACAGCGTCATTAAAGGTAGGAAGTTTTCGCACTGGAGGCGAGATGACTGCAGCTCCTATCTGCTGTTCTAATCCTGTTTGGGACTATGGGATACTCTAGAACGTGCTAGCAACACACCGGCAATTAATTTCACTTCTTGTTGCAGTCCATGTTACAGATCCCTCGGACTTGCAGCTGATTCCGCATCTTCTCGTTTTTGTAGATGATCTGCGAGAGGAAAACGGATGCGGGCGCACAGGTCAAGAAACAGATGGACAATCTGTTCGAAGGTGCTCGTCATTCTTTTCTTTTAAGGGCGCAGTTTTCTGTCGTAGGCGACGGACGCAAAACTGACGACTTCAGCTGGCTACCACGCTTCCTACATGCTCGGTCTTCCTAAAATTGACAGATCTAGCGGTTTTCGATCAAACTCTATCAGTTTCTAATTGAAATCATGTTTATTTTCGCTAACTAAAAGGTTAATTGGCAAATTTCTGTCAATTACCCGTGATATCATGACGATTAGCCTCTTCATTTTGTCTTCCTGGTCGTTTACCTCGCCTGCACAGATTGCATTAGTTTAGCTTTCGTTGTTGTTGTTTTGTATTTTTGTTAACATATTTAAAAAAATTTAAAAAACGCCCTGCGTAGCATGGCACAATAACAGGGTTCCCACCAACCCAAATGCACGGGCGCATTCGAGAGCTTGTTTTGGTCGTCTGCAGACCACTTCATCGTGCCGATCATCCGCTCCGAAGACAACTCTGTGCCTGCCCTGGTCGGAGAACCTTTCTCGCCCGAAGCTCCACCCATGGGCATTCGTTTCATGCTGGAGGGCACGAGCCCAGCTGGAACGAGTTTAGGGACCACGAGCCCCGGTGACAGGTGTGCACAGGTCAGCTTCGCGGCCCTGAGCCCAATCCTCGAGAGCAGGAGCCCTGGCAACGTGGATATGAGCCCGTACCCCACAGTCAGGAATGCAAGGGATTCACCCATGGCCATCGTGGCAGCTGCTGGTCCCATGTCTCCGACCGAGGTGAGCCAGCTTAAAGGGGTGCTAAACCAAAAATTGAAATTTTCAAATTTCGTTCGGAAATGGGTCAAGCATGACGTGTAATAACCGTAATTCATAATCGCACATTTGTATTTTGAACGATTGGCTATATTTTTCGTTCCAAACGGTGCACTCGAGCGAGCGCTCGAAGAGAAGCGAACGGAGGGCGCGATGCGTCATGGGATATCCGGCGCAAACAAAAACAGAAAGAAAAGTCTCCCCGCATTCGTGACGTAGCAAAGCTGGCGGGATTATGAGCTTTGCCCTTGGTGGCGTTGTCAGCGTTGTGGTGGTGTCAATAGCGTCGGCGCGTTACAACCGAGCCGTTCGAAGTGCCCGTGGGGTGACGAGCGTGTGGCTGGCCCAAGGAGCACGTAGCTTCCACAGCACTGTCAGCTTAGGGCTGAACGGGGTGGGGAAAGCAACTTTTGTCCGAGTTTTGAGCGACTGGCTAATCTTCTAGGGGAGAATGGCTGCATCCGGCTGCACAAACAAGGGTCCGAGAAAGAGGAGAGTCCACCCTTTCCGTCTTCTTGGACTGTTTGGTTCAATGCGCGATTTGTGAGTTGAGGAGGAAAGCTAAGAAGGAAAATGTTGAAATGCCAAAGAGCGGCGCTGCGCCAGAGGAATCTGCTACGTCACGACTACGTAGCAGATTCCACAACGTTGCTAGACTAGTACCTCCCAAATAGGCTCCGCATGCATCCACCAGGTGCACATTGGAAGATCGTTTATTTAGCTTTAAAATTAGTTTTCTTGTGCCTTTCAACGGAAGACTGGTGTTTTTGAGGTTAGGGTGCAACATGCAACACATTCAAGCTAGAAAATGAGCGCTGAAATTCCGTTTCCCTACCCCTTTAAAGGGTAACTGCAAAGAAGAAAAGCTTTTTTTAACAGCCTAATTTGGACAAGCATGTCAAAAAACAATTTTTCCGCGAGAAAAAAAACTTTTACAGCAATATTTATTGCGTGAGACCAATTTTAGTTTGACGCTATTTCGTCCGTTTCAAATCGCGCGCCACAAAGCTTGTATTCCATGACGTTTAATCCCAATCGGCTGCTATACTTCTCATTGGCTAAGAGATTGATTGACAGCTTAGATATTGGTTGTTAAACCTTTGTTATATATTGCAATTTCCTTTCGAGTGGCATATTTCTACATTTAAAGGATAACCCATGTGATGAGTTATTATTCTTTACAAAAGGTTTACAAGACGGGCACTTCCGTTTGGATTCATACCATAACAAATAGAAGCTTCGCCATTCTTTCATGGCCGCCGAAGACTCTGCTCCCACCTGTCTCAACTACCTCGTCTAGTCATTTCGCCGAAGTGATCAGTGTTTCGTGGTGACCCAGGGCTTGGGTGAGACTTTTTGAAGTTAAGTAGTGTGTGTTTAGCAGCTGTCGCAGGTGTTAGTGATAAAAAGCGACGTTTGGTTTTGGCCTTCATAGCGCGGTTCTTTCGTTTTCCTCTTTGCTTGCTTAGCATGCTTTATTTATTTATTAATTTCTTTTTGCTTGCGCGTGCAAATGCTGTGTTTGGAGATGTCAGATGAGTGATCCTGACAGCAAGCCCTCCAGCAGCCATATCGCCCCGAAAAGAATGCTGTTTGGCTGGAGGCAATCGAGCGTTCACGTAACGACAAACGTGTCCAGTTACGTTCTCGTCATATCGCTCCGGAGTCCGTCGACTAGACGTCCACGACTAGACACCGCTGTTACGTAAAAAGCCTGGTACAACGTAATAGCTGTCCGCAGAAGCCTTCGGACGTCCGAATTCTGCGTTAGCCGACAGACTTTTTTCCTCGGCTTCCAAACCATCTTACGTAAAGTTGTTTGAATGAATGTGTACTGTTATCGTAAATCTAGGCTTCTGATTGTGGCTTTGTAGATTATCTTATTCATTTTGCTGGAGAGACGCAAGCGACGGGCACAACAAAATCGGTTGCATGTTCCGCGTACTTTGCAAAAGCACTTCCCCAGTCGCCTTGCGAAAAGTGTGAAACACGAGTCCGCACCGTCCCGACTTCCCATTCTTTTACCTGCTTTAGAGCAGTTTGTACCTTCTAGTAGGCATATCTACTGAAACTTGAAACTAGGGATAGTGCCAGAGAGCTAAGAGAAAGTTCGGAAAGCTTGCTCGCCCTCCCCAATAACTCTCAAGTGATTGTACCCTAATAAATGCACAACGCCTATTCCCAAAATAAAAAAAGCACTATGTTCACTACGTAAAAAATGGTTTCAGTTCATGCATCTGTGAGCAGGTAGGAAATCTTGCCCAAATTTATTCACACCGCACAATGAGCGCAACACTTCGCTGTGCAAAAGCAGTCCAACACTAAGCATAAAAACGGCAGATTTAGGACGACAATTCGGAGGTCATTGTTCAATTAAAACAATGTAATTTTGTTGAAAACGCAAGCAGCTTTTTACTCATGGTGTGCGTTGGGAACCTTCCACATTTTGAAACGGAACGAAGGAAGATTTACTTTAAAAACTCTCGCTGCGTCCTCCCGGACCAGTTTGACTGGATCAGCTGACAACGACGGGACTGAACCCGTTGAACCTCAACCCCACAACAACCAATTGGCGCTCCGTGTTAGTGTAAGTGTCTACTTCCAAGCACCACACCACACACACCACGAACGTTTCAGTTCTTTGTCGCATCGTCGTGTTGCACCAAACAGAACGAGATCGCCGAAGTCAACATAGCGCTGTCGTGAATGTTGGCTTGTGGTTGCGCACTCGTGGACCCTGTGACTCCCTTCGCTCTCAAAGCACATACGACGATCACGAATGATGCTTTCAGTCTTCCGGCGTAATCACAGGGGCACTTATCAGGTCACGTCTTCGCTATGTGCTCGCAAACCACGCAGCTTTTCGTGTCCCGTCAACCCGTCAAACCAAAACAATACCGGCGCCATGTTTAATGTGCGTTGTTGCCAGATCTTACTGGAAGTCGAGACGCTGCGTCGTTCAACTCCAAGAGAAAATTCAAGGGTGAGGGGCGGGGCGTACTTCTCCTCCGCGGGGGTCGAAAGAGCGGGAGTTTCAAATGTGGAGAGGTTCTGACAGACTAAATTACGTCCTGTAACGTAAATATTGCTAAAAAAAATCTTTTTTTTTGCGGAACATTTGTTTCGTGACATGCTTGTCCCATTAGGCTGTTTAAAAAAACACTTTATTTTTCTTTGCAGTTACACTTTAAGCTGCGTCCTGTGATTTGTTTACTTCGAGGTACTATTAGTTCCCTAGAGAATACGATAGAAGAGTGCATATAAACTTCTTAAATATATAAAAACGAAGCAACATGCATTTGAACAGAAAGGACATGGTAAAATTAGATAACATCATTTTCCCACTGCTCAAAACAAATACTACGACAAGTCAAGCACAACGATGCTCAGCAGTGGGCTACAATTGTACAGACGCTGAAGCGAAACCATATAGCACTCGAACTGAAGAAGGAAAAAAATGGCATTGCGTTTCTTTTGTTTAATTGGCTAACAAGAAAAAAATGCTGTGGAATCTAGATATATAACATCCCTTGGTGGTAATAAAGATTTTGGTTTTGTGGCAAAAGGAGCATAGAGATTGCAGATACTCTTGCTAACTATAGATTTGAAAAAAGTGGAGGATTGAAATGTGTAGGGACGAAGACAGACAGCGTAGTTCTTTCATGTATGTACTGTCCGCCTTCGTGCTTGCATGTTATATTCTTTCGTGTTTTTCAAATCTCCTTTACCAACTCTCTCCAAGTTAACAAGTTCTTACTACAGACTTTGACGTAGATTACAACTGCAGCCTGTTCTAACCAGTCAGACTGACACAATGGATAACGGAAGAGAACTGGATTATTGAAACTTGCGAACTTAGAAAGGTTGCGATTTTTTACTCAGCTGTACCGAAGATCGTCATCACTGCTTGCTTTAGGTCATGCGTGACTGGCAAGGCACAGAGTGCAGCGACAGCAGTTTGCAAAACTGATATCACCGGTATTGAACCAAAGTCGGAGATTTAATGACTACTTTCGAAAAGTCTGCTGTAATGGAATGTGGAACTACTTACAAACTTTCCAATATACAGTTGAACCTCGATTTTACAAAACCAGATTTTACGAATTTTCAGATTTAACGAACAAATTCAGATTCCCTGTGCAGCCTATGCCCGAAGAATGACTTTCTTGATTTTATGAAGTTCCCGATTTAACGAAATAATTAACGGGTCCCGGTGACTTCGTTAAATCAATGTTCAACTGTAGTCCATTATATCCGAATTGCATGTTAGTATAACAGAAACTGGAATAGGCAAGGTTGGGTCAATGGCATAGATAGGAAGACTGAGCAAACTTCACAGGTCTGTTTATTTTAACTAAATGTCTGCTGTAACCAGATCTGTTATAATGAGGATATACTGTAAATGTTTCCCAGTTCCCTGGAGGCCTTGCAAGAAGCAAGGAATGAATGACTAAGCAACAACATTGTAAACCCCCGCATTACCTTTCCCCGCAAACAGATGTCAGTTGCAAGCTTGCCCTAGCTACTCCACGAACAAGTGGTATTCACCGTTGCAACTTTTGACCAGTCTCTGATTGTTGAGGAAAAGATAGAATCTTTAAAACAGTCCTTGAAGGAGTGGGGGCTAAGAAAGGGTGCGACCGTTTGTTGCGAGTGATTCTAAGAGCAGTCTTTCGAATTGCTTCAAGCATGCTTCCAGCAAAAGGTTGGGACAGTGGAGAGTTCGGAATTACTATGACTGGGTCGCTGGAGCGACTCGGGAAACCGCTTCAGTTTTTAACGAAACTTGTACATTAGTAACGGGTCTGCTTGCAGTGACCTACAGGGCATTTCTGAGCCCTCTTCAGGCGTAATAACGTTCTTACGATTGAACCAATGGACGGAGTGCATTATATCTTTTCACAAAAATGTCTTTGGGTGGTGAATTCGTCATACCCAAACTTCACGAGTGTGGGTTTTCGGTAAAACAATCTGCCGTAGGAGCAACGCAGACTCCGCGATTAGCGAACATTTAGCCCACCTGAATGACGCGGTTGCATACCTTACAGTTGGAGGACGTCCGCAGCAAAGTAAAACAAAGGAGGGAAAGATACTTCACTCTGTTTACGCATTTCCTCCTCGACCGACCCCGAAGTCGTAGCCTAACGAAAATGCTATCGTCTCCACACAGGCACAGACGATGTATCACCAGTACAAGACGCGGCTAGGCAGCAGCCACTCCCAGGTCCAGATGGGCTACGAGCCCAAGTGCCAGGGGTTCGAGTCATAGTGTCGTGGGTGCCAGCCCCGTCCACATGCGGCGTGCAGACTCCGAAAAAGGCCTGGAATGCGTCGGCCGGTAAGCCATCATCGCAACGTCTTAAAGGGAAGTCCGCCGATTTTTTGGTAGGCTTCGATTTGGCTGGAAATTTGCAGACCGCATCAATAACCCTTTCTCAACTGATAACCAAAATATTTTATAAAAATAAAAATTTTCCGTGAAGTTATTGAATTTACAAGTTACACCGGCCGCGAGGATTCCAGGAGGCGACTCTCTACTGGCAACACTGAAAAATCCCTACTTTTCCCCACCCGCGTACGTCACGGATGGGCAAGCGGACGAGCGACTCGGGCAGCCGCGAAGTGGCTTTCCGGGCGCCAGCGATCGAGATTATTTTTTTTGCAGCTTCAAGGTTGAAAGTTCCTCCGCAATGGGTAGCAACCTGTGCTCCGCGATAGATCATAGGAACAGTGCCGGGAAAAAGCTTCTTTTTTACCCTTGTTTTCGTGGGAGAAAAAAATGCGCTTCCAGGCAGTAATGGAGGCCAGCCACGTCAAGGTGCTTTAGAGCGAGCTGTGCGCCGAGAGAACTAGTGTCACGTGAAACATTTTCGCTTATGCTCGGAATACTTTATAGCCGCGTGCTGCGAGTTGAGTATCCTTCAACAGCTGGAACAGCTTCAAGAGCGGCACGCGCAAACTCAAGCCGGTTTTGACCACTATACGACATCCGTCCAAAGAAGAGCGCTAATAATATCGTGAAAAATAGTACACAATCTAGCACTATAGTCGACATTTCGCACAGTCACATTTGTTATTCACAATTAATCCAGTGTTTTTTTATTTTTTTTTTTTATAAACATTAGTTCTGTTTCGGACGTTGAATCTAGCTCGGGCTACTCTCGGAGTCTCACTCATATGGCCGATATGTTGAAGATGAGAAGTGAAACGTCTAAACAAAGTTCAAGTCTGAATTTGGACATGAATTTCGACATACTGCAATATTTGTCTGCTATTACAGGGGTTTATGGAGCAGGTGTTGAGCTCCATTAATATATGATAGAGCCTTTGTCTGGTCTGTCAAATGGTTGGTGTGCTATATTCTCTGCACAAGAAGTGATGAAAACGTCTTTAATTTATTTTATTGCGGAGAAATTTTATATAGGGCTGAAAAGTTTTTTTTTTAAACCATAAAAATATTGTAAGCAGCCTGAGAGAGTGCAGGGGAGCTGGTAATTAATCGACATCTTGTAGACCCTGAGATGGGGAACGATTTTTTTATCGTTCCCCATCTCAAGGTCTACAAGATGTCGATAAAAATATTAATGTCGTTGAGGGGAGGCATGCAAATTTACAGCTAATGGAAACCGTGCTAAATCAAAACTTAATTTAAAAAAAATCTTATATTGTATTACTCCCTTTCCATGTGCTCTCGCAGATGAGTGTTTGAACGCGTTGCATACTACTCCAAAAGTTAAAAAAAAAAATAGGGTACACGTTTGTTTAGTAACGTTTGTTAACTTATTCTGAAATAAAAGTTTTATGATGTCTTTCTGTACCTTATGCACTATTTTATCAAGCAAATATTGTTTATTTTAAGATGAACAGTGTATTTGTGTATTTTATACGCATTCCATTGCGCTTGATGTTTGGGTTGGTGGTTGCGGAGTTCTTTTAATTGTCATTTTAACACGATCTTCATGACCAGTAACCTGCCATCAGATCTACACGAATGCAGTTCATCCCATTTTATACATTTCATTGTTTACGAAAATCACAGTCGACATGTGTTAGGTCCTAGCCCAGCACGCACATGTTCGTCGTTTTGGAAGGCGAGCAAAGTACGTACCACACGCACGAACGCTGAAAATGGCATCGACCAGAAGCGCTTTTCAGAAATGGTCTATAGATCTTTTGCTAAATTACTTAAGTACCAAGGAGCATATTCATGCCACAAGAGTAGTTACACGTGCTGGTGCCTGCAACAGTAACTTTTCTAAAGAAAATCTAAAACAAATGGCACGTTTCTTCAGGTTATACGAGCGTGTGGGGCACCTGTACCCACATTCCGAGCATTTTCCGTGGTGCTTCGGCAATTTGTCAAAAAAATGTATTGCGTGACACTTCGACCTTTCTTGGGCAGCCATCATCTAATAGAATGAGAACGGATTTACTAGCGATTTCACGAAACTAGCGAGCCGCGGCATGAGCGTACCGAGTTTCGGTTTTCTCGGTTTTCTCAAAATTCCAGTTGCTCCCGTTTTTTTTTTTTATAGTTCAGCACGTTGGCCAAGGTCATACCTTGTGCAAATATAGATTATTATCAACTTCAAATAGCACGAACTGTCCAGGTTTTCTCGCTGTTAGCCGCGTGAAAGGCGAGCGCAAGCGTGCCCGATTGCTGGCCGCGCGCCTCGCTACCCAACTGTGACGTCACGCTTGGGTGGCGGGGAAAACTGGGGAAAAACTAGGGAGAACGATGTTTCGGTTTCGGCAGCAAACAAAATACACTTTTTTAATGAACTAGATTGAATCTGAGAGAACGAGTTAGCATTTCGGAATCAGGAAGCCAGCCGTCCATCCACGTTAACTCGACCGTGTCGGGGAACTCCTTTCTGCACGCACGACGACCCGAGCAGACGACGGCACGAGCTGACTCGTACACTGCTGTATGCTCTGTGGACCAGTCATGGCGGTGTCACGCGTGCGCAGAACGTTTAGCGAGATCGGTCCATCGGTCGAACGAGAATGTGGATGCCCGCAAAGAACATTAATGTCAGTTGTCATTTGCGCTGTACTACAGTCTAAGCTCTTTATAACAAACCTGGTTACAACGGACATTTGGATGTAAACATACTGATTTGTGAAGTTTGGTTGGTTTTCCTCTATGCACCATTGACTCAACTTCATATCTGCATACAACATACTCCTTTACAACAGTCCAAAATCGTGGTCAAAATCAAGGCCTGTTATAACGAGCTTAGACTGTAGCTACATTTCCTGCTTCCAAGGGACGAACTGACGTCCCAAATTGTTTGGGGTTTTTGCATGGTCAACGTGCTGCGTCTCACCTTTTGATAAAGATGGCTTGGCCACACGTGAAAACATGATGTACGCTCACCTAGGACCTTTGTTTTTACAGTGGAGCTGTTAAGGCTAGTTTTCCCAGGATGGTGTCCAGTAGCAAACAAATGTCGACACTTGTGGTCGACACAACACTCTGGTTGCTGCCGTCGCTCAGAGATGGCGGTAGCTGTCCAGAGTGTTGTTTGCCGGTTGTCTGCTTGGTGCCGTCGCTCATTGCTGGCGGCAACATTTCTTCGGAGGAAGAAGAGCGGGAACAGAACGAGCGGCGATATGCGCAGCAGCGCGAATGGTTTTGCAAACGCCGCGAGGCCGCTATCGCCTAAAGTTGCACTGCAGTCAAGCGCTTCAGATTCCGCTTGCGAAAGGAGAGCAGATCGCTCGCCTGGAAAGCCACCGCCGAGAACAGAAGCTACAGCTCCGCTGCTCTTCCTTCTTCACCAGAGTGGAAAGGCTGAAAGTTCTTTTTAGCAACTTGCAGGGAAAGTGCCTCTCATTGCAGCGGAAAACAGAAGTCCGTGGTTTATTGCAGAGTTGTCACGAAATATCTTTGCTTGGAATGGAAGATCACCCAGTCAAAATTTGTGCCTGGTTTTAGCAACCAGTGTCGTACAATGCTGTAGGAGCACCCTCCTCAGCAATATCTTTCATCCCGTATTTCTAGATATGCATCGATAGATTAAAATATTTCAAACGTCGCCCACCCCCAACTCCCATTGAATGTTGCAACAGTAATCAGATCAACTGCGTGATCCGTGGTATCGGCAGCTGTGACAAGATAGTTCGTAGCGAGTTCCCTCGTGCTTAATGCACCGCGAATTTGCCATGTCTTCTGCGGTGTTAGTTCCCACGTCATGTAGCTGATAGAGCACCCCTAATATTCCTCCCTTTTCTCTCGTCTCCGTGGGTGGGCACCTAATCGTGATTTCACAGTGGAACGTCGTCACGACTGCGTTTCACACCCGTTGCTCCGTTTTCTGCCGTCTGTCAAATACAGTCAAACCTGTTTTTAACTAACAGCAGGAAACGCCACAATCAGTTCTATATAGCAAGTAATTCGATATAACAAAAACCATTTACGACGAACTTCCACGATGTGTTCGTTGTAAGGCAAGAGCTTTTCTTTCTTTCTCATCTCTTCGCTTCCGCCTTATAACATACGCTGGAAAGTATTTTGGTTTTTTTGCATGCATGCAGAGTTTGTATTTATAGCTTTCTCCCCTTCTGAATCGCTTCTCTTCACTCAATTTTGTTTGCAACTTGAGCTTGTGGAATTTTCTTTCTTTCCTACTTTTTTGGGGGGGAAGGGACAGGCTAGAAGGCTATTGTTTGCACGTTTTTGGAAGCCTTTTCTGGAGGAAAAAGTTGGATATAGCCAATGTGTTGTTCGTTATAGAAAGTACTTTTTAATGCATTTTTATTTAAATTTTCCAGGAGTTCGATATCGACAATAATTCGCTGTACATAGGTTCGTTCTAAGCGGGTTTCACTGTAGCAGCGGGGAAATGAGGAGAGGTGTCTCGTTTGTTTAACTCTGTACATTCGACTGGCTGGCAGGCGCATCGCGTACGGTTTACCACCAATCTGCTCAGCCTAGCATGTCACCCAGGGTGCTTCTCTTTATGTGCAAATAAATATTAATTTTATTTTGTGGCTGTTTACTCGCGCCAATTTCTTGAATTCTTTTCTTCGGACACCAGGAGCATCGCCAGAGACCTGCAGGTGCCGTGGACGGAGTACTGGCCATTCCTCGGCTGCTGGTGCAACCTGGCAACTCCAGAGGGGCTGGAGAAGCTGGAGAACCACTTGCGAGCCAGGAGGCTGCAGGTAGGCAATGCCTCGTTCTGTCCCTATAGCTCCGCATACTAGACTCTCTTCCAGTTCGCTTTTGCATTTGCCATTTACACTTCTGGCAAAGATATTGTCTGCCATAGTACGAGTAATGAATGGGTCGAAAACGTCTCGTCGGTGAATTGCGCGCCAGCCGCAGTGCCGCGTCGAATCGGCAGCCGAGAGTGCTCCCACCTCAACCGAAATTGGACCCCAGGTCCTGACGGAGTGGCGCACCAGGGAGAGGAACTCTCCGTCACCCGTCTCCGAGGAGGGGGCAGCCAGAGTCCGCTGAGCCAGCTGTGTCGCGCCCTGGACGGGCTGGACCTGGAGTCGCCACGCCAGTCGACCAGGCATCCCAGCCCACCTCGTCTGCCCAAGACCCGCACTGGGGAAGGAAAGGCAAACCCCCTTTCGGTGAGTTTTTCTTTTGTCAAAGTGACCGCCTTTTGTGGGAACCCCGCCTGGACCTTGTTCCGCTCGTGCCGGTGTTGGTCGCGCCATAGCGGGGTAATGAAAGGAAGTTTCTGCGACGGAGCGCAGCTGTTGGTCTGACATACCGTGTGCGCCCAGTGGGGTTGTGTCGGGCGGACTCGGGGAATTGCTCAACAGTCCATCAGAACTACGCAGCACTTTTCTACTCCGTGCCCTACGGTGCTCCTTTTTGGTGGTGCAGGAAAATTTGGCACTAACGCTTTCTTATTTAGGAGTTATTGGATAATGCCTTCTTCTCTCTGTCTGCTCCCCTCCCACCTCTTCCACCGCACAGAAGAGGAGGAATTCCATGTTAGTGTCATTGCACCTTCACCGTATATGATAAAATGTCGAAGCCTGGCAATATTTTTCGGTCTTCCCAGTTCTGTTGCTGCATTCAAAGGAGACAGTGCGACGAATTTCGAACTTGCAATTGATTGCGGGATTAGTCTCTTACCTATAAAGTGAAGAACGAAATGAATGACAATTTTTTTTTTGCATGTGCTAGTTTTAGATTTTAAGAAATTGGACAATTCGCGCTGTCTTTTGTGCGACATTGCAGGAGGTACTACGTGGTTTCCCTTTGGTTTCTGTCTTCAGGGCATGCAGCACTCTCTTCGCAACTGTCGACTTTTAGAGGTACGATTTGGCCACAAGGCAGCGCTGTGCCCGCCTAGCATCGCCGAAGCTTGCAGCGAGCGGTCCAGACAAAAGTCTTCGCCATGGGAATGATGTGGAGGGTAGCAGCAGAGAGAGACCGGTTTTGTTGACTTGCGTTATATGGCGCCATGAATGCATGCTCCTTGTAATGCGACGCTGTGGTAACCACAACCGCTCTACATAACTGCAGATCGGGAAATTTGCATTTTTGTTTTTTGTGATTACATGGTGGAATTGCAGTATTTGGGGGAAGGTGGTGTAATTTCTCTCACTTTTGCCAAGCAAAAACAATGTAAAAATACAAGCTGCAAATTCTTTCCACATAAAAATCGGTGCACTGCCCCTCTAAGGGTTGCCTCACAAATATTTTAAGAGTTGGTGGGAAACCTTTAGTTTGTTTAGTATGCGTGGAAAGATTTTGAATTCTCAGAGCTTTGGTTATGGCAGAAATTAAATTGAATGTCTGGTTTGTGCCTTGCGGCCAGGCAACCCTGATAGGAACCTAGTGTTGCCAGCCTGCAGTGAATGTTTTAGCCACTTTATGGTGTCCATAAACCATGCGATCCCACTCAAGCAGTTGACAAGTTGAGCATTCTCTCCCCTGGCTCTTCTACACATGCTTGCCCTGCCACACTGTCCCATAACTCGCTTTCTGTGGATCTTTCTAAACACTACCAACCTTTCCAAATGTGGCGGCCATGGCAGATCCGAGGGTTCCGCGACCATATTGATTTTGTGTACTAGAGGAATGTGTTGTCAACAAAAAAAAAAAAAGGCAGTTAATATGTAATATAGTAATATATAATGAATTGTAGAGGCGTAGTTATTTTATTTTTTTCACAGTATGATCCCTTAAGGCTTCTGATGGCACTCACAAATGCGACAGAATCTTGCATTTCTATAAGGGACATAAATGACAACTGCCTTTGCTATCTCTGAATTCTTGGCAGCATGATGCCTAATGATTTAATTTTTCTTTTATGCTTGAAACTTTTGCTCGTGAGTGTGGTGTTGTAAATTTCTGCGATACATCAAAACCCATGTTCTAGAGTAAATTTATCAATGTCTATGTCTGTACCTCAACTGCCAGTTCCTGTACAATTATCCTCACCTTTGCATTATCAGGTCTTTATCCAGAGAGCTTGTACTGTATTGGTTTATTTTTACTGGCTTCAAAACTTTTTGAGTGCATCTGTGAGGTCATAAACTATGGTCCTAAGACGTCGCAACTCAACGAAGTTATGATGCTTAGCTTTGAGCGGGCCCGTCTTCTATTGCAGCAGGGAGAGGCCATGCAAATGGCGACGCAGAGTCCAGGGCAGAGTCTGCAGACGACAGCGACCTTCCAATGGCGGCACAGCGTTTGTCCCGGGTGCTCTACGATTGGGCCCTGTCCCATGACGAGGGGCCCGGCCCTGAAGCAGATCTGAGCAGCCAACTGGTAGACCAGGTATGTCTTAAAAGTGGTCTCTGCCAGATTCATCTTCCGGACAAAACTAGGATTCAGCAGTCTCTGGTTTCTGCAATCCACCCTATCTGTATAGGGATTGCACTGTCTCTGCTTCATCATACTCTATAGTGTTGTGTGAATATTCAAATGTTTTAATAGTAGTTTTGAGTTATACGCTATTCCGATATATTCGCTTCTAGATAGACCGCAATAGTTTAGGCTCATTACAACAGACCTGGTTACAACAGCAATTTGGATATAACATACCGATTTGCGAAGTTCGGTTGGTTTTCCGCTACATACCATTGACTCAACTTCATATCTGCATACAACAGGCACAAATCTTGATCAAAACCAAGGTCTGTTACAATGAGCTTAGACTGCATTCATACTTGCGAAGTGTTGATGACGGCCTACGAGCCCCGTTGGGAGCGCTTCTCACAGAGCACCTGTGCACTGCGGGTAAGCAATATCCGTAGAGCTCGCAGTGCACAGGTGCTCAATTACAAGTGCAGTCAACAGGGCTAACCGGCCGCAATTGCACAAAAGCATATGTTATGCAGTAACGTCTTACCAACCTGTGTTCATCATTTGCCTTTTTTTTTTGTCAGACTTCAAATTTAAAAAGGAAAAACTTGCTTATAGCTAGCATATTTATAAATTTTCTTAATTGGGATAGCTGCAACAAATTTTATGTTTACATGCCACATTACATAAATATAGTTATACTAAAGCTTAGTGAGCTTAGAAGTGGACAAGTGGAACGTTCAGAACAACTTTCATGAGCAGGGTGTCGAGGCTAAACTCTTTTCGGCTCAGTTCAGGGTACGGTTCATATATTAATGCGAAAGCATTAACTGTCCTATGGAGCAAGCTGACGTCATCAGCCGCACGAAACGGCAGATAAATTCGTGAAGCTGCTATCTGAGGCATCCCAGCTTTGAAGCCACGCAAAAAGACACGCATTCAATCAGCCGTAGTAACCCGAATTTGATGCTGCATTGTTTCCGCGGAGGCTCGGTGTGTCATACTGTCGGCGCGTGGGGGTGGCATTTTGCCGGGCGTGTGGGCGCAATGACTTTGATCGGGTCGGGCCGATTTCGTGACAGTCAGTAACAGCAGTTATTGGCCTTTGTCTTTGTAAAATTTGCTTACAAAAATACTTGCATCAGTGGAAACACCTTGCTCTGCAGTGCCAAGCCTCTCACAATTTCTGGTATACAGCACACAGAATAGTAGCCAGGATGCACCCCAACCATTTTGGGAAACCGTTTCAGAATGGTTCTTTTGTTTTGCTCTGGTTCAGGTTGCGCTCCAAAATGGCGCCGAACACTTTGGTTCTGGTTCTGTTCCGGTTTGGGCAAAATAAGTAGTTCAGTTCCGGTTCAGTTTCAGTTCAGTTCCGGCTACAGATCGACACCCTGTTCACAAGTTCAGCTGCATTTTTGTTTAAGCATGGTGCACAGCAGTAAAAGGCTTGGAAAGACTATTCAATATTAGATTCGCAAATATTAGGCCAAAACCACTATTCGCTTAGAATTCGCTTCAAACTCAAAATCCTCCATTTGCAAAGGCCTATTTACACCCTGCTTCGTTTTGAGGGGATGTCCTTTGCTCCAGGATAACCTGGCCTTTGCAAGTTGCAGGGGCATGACGATTTGAAATCTGTGCTCGCCTGCTAAACTATGAAGAGTGTCCTAAAGGTGGATGAGGTGTCTTATAGATGGGTAGTGCATCCTTTGCACATCTGTTTACAACGTCTTTAAGGGTGGCTAGGGGTCCAAGGCCATTATATCTGACAGCCCCTTCCTCTGAGGCATAGTTTTGTCACTTTAGTTAGCTCTGGACAAAAGACTCTGTCGCTTCGGACGAGAGACGTCGTCGCCCCGGGACGAACATCTCGTCTAGTGGCTGCGTTTTTCAGCGCTGGAGGAGCCAAACTCAGTTTCTGTGACCTGTTTTCAGGTTCTCCAAGAGCTCGACCAGTTGGAACAGGTGCAGGGACCATCGCAGCTCAGCCGCCTGCACCCTGAGCTGGCGAAGCAGGTGTGGGCTTCGCTGCGCCTCAGTCTGGTGAGCCACGAGCGACTGGGGCTGTGCCGTGGTCTCCGGTCGCAGCTGTCCCGCTGGTCGCTGGTCCCTTCGCCCTCTTCGACGGACGACGAGAACGACGATGGCGCCAGGGCAGACGACTGGCATTGCCGCAAGGTATGCGGGCCGTCGTTGGATTGCCGCACTTTTGCAGCAGAACCTTTGAGCAAAGACCACGAATTATGGTCTTTGTCATACACAATTTGTTGCTGATAAAGCCCACAAATATGAGGGGCCAAATAGTGCAAAGTACCGGGAACAGGCTCGATTATTCCGCTGAGTTTCTGAAAAACTTTTATAGCATTTGTTCTGAAACTTTGTCATCTGGTTTGGTCCACCAGCGCAACGTTGCGACAAACTGGGTGTTCGACGATGCATGCTGAAAAATACCACGGAAGCGCCCACTTTGTAGAAGTGCCCTTACTTATCATTGGCCAAATTTGGGAAATCTGCAAATTAGTATATGTTGGGCACCCAGCCCCTCCAAGACGAATATGCACCCCGTTGCGGTGGCCAAGAGACCACCGGCGGCGATGACGGGGATGTTGCGCGAAAATGCGCTTTCTCCGATTCCGTTCACCCTGCCTTAGTTTTATTGACGCCATCTCGTTATTCACTGATTTGACCGAATGAGTGCCCGTGTCTAGATTGACCCAGTTTTAAGTGAAAGCAGTGGTGGGCATGCACTTCCCTGATATTTTATGGTAGTCTAATTTTTGCAACCAAATGCCGTAAACATTTTTTTTTTTTTTTTTTAGCACATCTTGTATTTTGTTTTTAATGGCACAAACTGTTTTGTGTCATCTAGCCATCGAAGCGGCGGCATGGCAGGGTCCTGAGGAGGCACCTGCAGTGCGTGCTCCAGTGCCTCTTCACTCTCGTCGACTCCGACGAGGATTCTGGTCCGGCACGCTGCTGCTGCACCTGGTCTCGGCTCGTGGCGTTCCGCAAGGCTCCTCATCCGGATCGGTGAGTCCACTCGCATTCCGCCGGAGTTTGTGAACACCCAGGAATGTCGCCGAGTGCCTGGAACAGGTCTCCCACTAGTGTTTAGCGTCTCAATCCGCCCATGCGTCGAAAGTAAAAAAATTGTGAGCGAATGAGTGTCGTGCCATCCCAACTCTTGAATGTCGAAGCTTACGTGGACTGTCGTGGAATGTCTAGAAGTGACGAGCTTGTGGACTGTTGCAGGTTAAAAATGGTGGGAAAAGCTCATCCCCCTGCTCTCTGCTTGCTGCGATTGATGGTTTCCTCCACTCCAGCATTCACTCTGCTAAACATGAAAGGGTGGAGGGCTTGGTGGGAGGAGCTCGACCTGTGCTTTTTACATTGCAACAGACCATAAAGAGGAACCCCATGCGCGTTTCTGTGGCAGGACGTCTTCCGCGGATGGCGATGAGGACAGTTTCTTCACCCCGCCCACCAGTCCGTGCTCTTCGAGCGACAGCTGCTCGCAGGCAGGCACGCCGGAAGAAGGGCCTACCGTTTTCTTGCAAGGGTGGGTGCTCTTTTTTTTTTTTTTTTTCTGTCTTGAGGCTGTCTTCGGCAGGCGGCACCAAGCTGGCAGAGTTTCTTCCTGCCGACCGTTTCGCCCCTGCTCTCAATATTAATGAGCATCATACCGGCGTGTGGTCGTGTACTGCGTAATGTGCGTTAAAGGCTGCAGGGTAGCGGTGGTACTGCACCGGCTACGTCTTGTCTACGGCAGAGACACCGGATGCTCGTTGAAACTGTCTACTACCTGTCCACTGTCTCAACATGTACATGACACAATTGTTTCCACAACTGAAGCTAACCTTTTTCACTGTGGCACGACTGCTCGCATGGCCAGGATATTAAAGATCGAGATCGGTAGGGGCCGACCTCAATTCCTGGGTTCTCCCCAGCAGTGAGGTATTAGGTTGGGCTAGTTGGTCTATGTATTAAAAAAGCAAAATCGTGCTAAAATAGACGAAGGACACACCCTTAAATGCATCAGAAACCATCTTTTTTTTTTTATAGGAATGCCTAAATAAAAAACGAAGGAACTGCAGAGATTAAGACGTGCACAAGCCACACCCTTCATATGCATCAAAAACCATCATGTGTGTGCCACAGTTCCCTGTAAACATTGCCTCGTCACTTAGAATAGTTAAAGATGTGGCGCCGACTTGTCCTGGTCGTGCATATCTGTAAACATAATAAAGTTGCGTTTATGTCCCCCACGACTTTATTGTGGAGTACGACGACGAGCGCCGCAATGATGCACTTTTCGCACCGCTCGATCAGCTCCGTCGGATCGGCTGCAGCCGGATTGGATGAGAAACGGAACAGAAGTTGGTCCTTGGGTGTGTGCAGGTCTCAGCCCAGCAAGGTGGACATGGACGTGGTCAGGGCCCTGGAGCCTTACCTATTGGAGCACGAGGCCCTGGACCCCGAAGTGTACCCCTGCACTCACCAGTGGTTGCAGCTGGTCCTCTCCCACCCCACAGAGACAATGTCCAGGTAAGCCAGTCTCGACACCTCCTTACCGTGAAGACAATGCAACGAGACAAGTCCACCCGCTTCAAGCGCAGCGGGTACGGCGACGTCGGAGTGCCGAGCTCTAACCGAGAAGATGGCGGGCAGATGCAAAGGATGGCTGCCTTAGTCTCTAGTATGGCGCCTGGAACGCGTCTCTGACTGGCGTGTTTAATTGTCCCGGTCCGCCCGTGTATCCAAGTGGTCCCGAAGAGGCAACAAAGGACGTCACAAAAGACAGTCCTCGGCAGCTTAGCTGGCAGTTGGGCGTAGAAATTCGGGGGAAAATCACGGGAGAATGCGAGTGTCTGTCGTTGCGGTGCCATAACTCCCAGTCAGCTGAAGCTTCCGTAGGACTGCCAAGTTGGAGACCGACCTGCAGCGGAACAGGCATCTGCCACACATACCACCGTTGCTGTGACCCCACCAGGATCGCGGCTGGCGACAATGTGCCACTTGTACGACTTCGACTTCGTCGTCGTGTGGAAATTGAGGGACCACTTGTTAGGACATGATAAACGAACCAGTTGGAGACTCATTTTAGGCTCCATAGTCTCTAGCCACTCCATCTCCAATCAGAGCGTCGTCTGCTCCTTGCACAAAGGGACCAGCGAAGTCGGCGTCTGTTTTCTGAACGCCGACTGCAGGCGTCATGTTGTACTCCCGGCAATATCTGTCTCACCTTTTCAAGGGCTTGCGTAAATTTACTGGTCATTTACAATCGGGGACTTAACTGCGAGAAAGAGAAAAGATGCCTCAAAAAATATGTTCTTTTTTTTTTTTTTTTGAAGTGCGTCTTGAACAAGTATTGGACATTTCAACAAACAAAGAAATCGTGGCTTAGACGTCCTTCTGCACTCCACCACTGCCAAAGAGCAAACGACGACTGCCTAGGTGGAACTTTGTCACGTTCGTTGCACCCATAGTTGCTCTTTTCCATGTGCTGGTGGATGCAGCGAGGGAATACTGCCGCCGTCCCGTGTCGCTCTCACTCTGCCATCAACTATAGTAGTGATTGCTGTCACTGCCGCAATTGTGACATGGCCCACAACGAAACCGATAATTAAAACGTTGATGAACATCTATTAGTTGATTGACCAGCTTGCCACGATGGTTATTTCCTTGCCTGATGTCCGACGGAGCCCGATTAATATCTGGTGAAGGTGGCACTTGTGTAACTCTTGCGCCTCTTTGTTTTTTATAAGGATCTGTTTGAATTAAAATCTGGTACCCCACACGTCGACTTACCTTCATGCATTTGCATCATTCC
The DNA here is from genome assembly GCA_037355805.1 of Ixodes ricinus. Classification (NCBI taxonomy): domain Eukaryota; kingdom Metazoa; phylum Arthropoda; class Arachnida; order Ixodida; family Ixodidae; genus Ixodes; species Ixodes ricinus. The sequence continues at coordinate 69,536 of JAZHYW010059277.1, read as the reverse complement.
AGTTGGCCGAGTCCCTATGCAGCGAGGTACAGAAGCCGTCATAACCTGGGACTGCCGATTGGCTCGCCGCAGACAAGCAACGGCAGTTCTTCTCCGACCTTGGATCGAACACCACTCAGAGACGGTCCGAAAGCGATGCGTCCCAAGTCGCTCTGGAACACTTCCCTCGGACGTCTGGGTCCCTTGTGACAACGTCGCCCGAGTGCGCTGAGTCTGTGCCTGTTTGCATGTTTGTTTGCCTAGTTCCTAGTTTGTATGTTTCCTCATTTCTCGGAAATGTTCCTTCCGTTTGTTTGTTTTGCTTGTTTTCTGTGCAAGTTATTTCTCAGAAATTTTTATATTTTTAATCAACAAGTGCAGTTAGAGACCTGCCCGCATCCATCCCCGCTTCCTCTTGACTCTTTCCTGACCACAGGAAAAGTAGAAAGTTCTAAAGTATCCGTGGAAATGCTTTTATTTTCCTAACTAACTAGCGTATCGAGCAACATGATGCATTAAAATGTGGTTAATTAGTTGTTCTTTCAAAAGAAGACGGAGGTTACTAGCATAATGTGGGACAAAAGATTTTAAATTTATTTCTTGAAAATACAATGTTCGTGCGGAAGACATATAAACACCGAAACTTCTACAGCCGTCTTCCTTTTAGTGTTTGCATACGCAGCTGCGAAGTGCAGTTGCAGCTGAAGCAACCACGGAAGACTTTGGTGATGCCTGTGAGAATGTAGGGGGTGCGATCACAGACACTAAATGGCAGATGGTACACTGAGCTCGTAGGTCTTGAGTTTACGTTGAACGCCTCCAAGCTGATGATTTTGTTCTTGCAGTTTGTTTATTCTCCTAACTTTTGGTTTGTCGTGTGTGTGTGCGTGAAAATTTTACCTTTTATGGCTGTTTAGTAATTTATTGGTTGGCTGCTGTGTGACCTGCATGTGTGCATACAAAAACTCGAGTCTTCCAACCATACTATTTTGATGCTGTTCTTCTCTCTAAGACCAATGCACAAATGAAGAGGGGAAAAATTAATCTGGGACCTGCTGTGTTCAGATGAGGAAGATGTGAGAAGGTTTTTCAGCTGGGCCCAAAACTATTTCCAACATTCGTTGGATACGTCGAGCAAAGATGCTCCATTTTCGGTAACACTGACAACTTTTTTAAAAGTGCTGTCCGTAGTGGAAAAGCAACTGCAACACAATGTTAGTCCCGGTTGTTTCCACACCACATACCTTGAAGATTTGGAAAGTGTTTAATGCCCATGTGCTGGCCCATACAAGGATCTGATTGAGGCAGAAATGGTCCTGTCTGAAATCCTCTTGCTAGGATTGCCTTGTCCCCCAGTAGTCGTTCTGTTTCAATTTGTGGCCTTGCAGCCTTCTGTTGCCTAGAAGAATGTATGTTCATGCAACTTTCTCCAAACATTTTGACCATCTGGTCCCCATGTTATGTCATAAAAACAAAATTTCTTTGCTTTTCTGAAAAAATTTATAGAGTCCCAAGAAGTGAACACAAATATCTTCATCCTAAACTTTCTTAGAAATGTAATTCAAGGTCTACTGGCACTTGCATATATGGCAAGCTGAAACTTGGTCCTTCCTTGTCCAGGTTGTCTATTTCGATCGTCTTGCGAATGCAAGAATGTTCGAGCATCTTTTCATTGAGCCAAGCATGCATTGAGAGCTGCAGCGGGATTAACTTATGAACGAGTTTGTGGAGAAAGTTTGGAAAGTAAATTGCTGCTGCTGAGGAGTTTGGACAATGAGAATCAGCGGCTTAGGTGTGGTGGTGGGGGTTCAAAGTTGGCAATTCCCCCCCCCCCCTTCACCCTCTCTATCATAAGGATTTGAACCACCTTCCGAAGAAGTTGACTACACCACTGGTGTGAATGCTTCACTTGGATTTGATGGCATGCTGTGAAGAAATGAAACTTGTTTTCTACCAGACCTGGGCTGACACCTGTGTTATAGTATTTTTGCATAATGAGACTTAGTGCTTGATCTAGGATTGAAGTTGTATCGTAGAGTAGGAGGAAACACCACCCCTTTTAGGGGTGGAAATAGTTTTGCTGCAACCTCAACATTGTCAGATTGCGAGCGATGTTGGATATGCATGTTGTCGGCTTTTTGTTTCTATTTAAGGTTGGGAAACACTGCTGAGCATCGAACGATAGATGGAAATAAAGATTTTAATTTATACAAATCAAATGCACGTTTCAATGTTTCGTTTGTTTGCTGTAGTTTCTCAGACACGATCAATAAATGGGCTATGTGTGCAGTCGTTGGTCCGCATTCATTGAGCCGCGGATAATCGTAGATGCGCTTCTACTAAATCGCGGCATTGCTCGTCCGCCATTCTGTCGCTTATTTTGCGTACCGTAGCTTGCATGGTCTCGTTCGAACGAAAACTAGCAAAGACTAGCTGGCTTGTGAAACTTGTCTGCTTTTGCTTACGGCACTCCTGGGATTGCAGGCTTTTATTGAAACCACTCTTCCTTAACGCAGTGGGTGTGTAAGCTAGGCTTAGAATGGGTCTCGTTCCTGCAGTCCTTGCCCCAACGTAACAAAGAAACCGATGGTATGAGTCCACACCGTGAGCACATTGCTGAAAACTGTACCAGTATTCCTTTTGCAAAATATGGGTATGGGAATAAATACATTTGCTAGCGCCTTTGCCCCCTCATATCACTCTCTGTCTCTTTTTCTTTATTTTTGGTTGAGCGGAGGAGAATCCGTTAAACGGATTCTCCTCTGCTCCTCCAGATCCAGCGTATCTGGTTCCACAGTTTCATGCAATTATCAAAACCTTATACTCGGGGAAGATAGGCTTTTTTAATCCTATTAACTTTTAAACAAAGTATTTCGCAGTCGTTACCTGTGATTTTGGGAGCAGGTCGAGCCCCTCCCACAAAGCTTTTTGCTCGACATGATTAATGGTTTTCTCCTTTCTACTCCTTGTTTCCAGTGTTTGCTGTGCTCAGACCTGGAGGGCTTTTTGTGTTGGAGGAGCTTGCCCAGCTAATGGAACCAATGGGATGTAGTGGATGTTTGCTGCCAGAGTCTGTGCGTCCTCTAGCCCATATGAGTGGGGAAGAATGGGACAGTTTTCATGCTATATTTTTTTTAGATGCGGAGCATCTCTTGCTCGGGCCTATGTTCCGCGGCCTCGGCGTCGGCGTCGTAGTCCGCACTCGCACTACGCACGCGCAACTCTCCTCCTTCCCTCTCTCCAGCAGCTGCGCGTTACTCTCTCCGCTCGCTCTCTCTACCAGCTGCGTGCACTGCGCGTGCGTTCGCTTCTCCTCACACCGCGCGCGCACGCGCAACTCTCCTCCTCTAGTCTCCTCTCCTTCAAGTGTGAAAAAAAATAAACGGCGAGCGTTCCAAGTTTCTCTGCCGCGAGCCGCGACGAAGGCTAGCGTAGGGGTTAACGCTAGGGCAGTCGGTGGCGCCATCTCTCGACGTCAGCACGCAACTGACTCTTTCCTCGGAAACAACACGATGCTCCGTGTTGAATTAACCTGAGACTGGGGTAGAGAAGAAACATCAAAACGTAGAAGGGAAAGAAAATAGACAGGACGACGTCGTCCCTGTCTATTTTCTTTCCCTTCTACGTTTTGATGTTTCTTCTCTACCCCAGTCTCAGGTTAATTCAACATGGTTAATATTCACCAGCTCGCCTGCACCCTTACGATTTTTTCAACGATGCTCCGCATCACCCCATGGTTCCCCTCGGGAAAATGGTGTTTTTTTTGTTTTTTTTTTGTGTAGCTTAATGGGCATATAGGAACAAGTTTAATGTTTGCCCTAGAGTAGCCTTCATGTGCGCTTCGCATAGAGTGATGCCAACTGCCTGTTTCCCTTTCCCACATCCTCTGTCCGCGCCATTTTGTTCCTCATTGTTTCCCCGTGCAGCACGGAAAGTGGCCTTTGTGACCATCGGTCCTCCCATCCGAGGAGCGACTAAATGCTAGTCCTCCGCTCCGTAGAGTATCCACAACGCTGCTCACCGACACTTGTGAGATAAGGTGCTTGTTTCCGGGAGCGTGTGCAGAGCAGACGCCACGGCATTATCGTCATGAACCAAAATGCGACTCCCAGCATGGTTTGGGTCGGAAGCCCGAGTGCTTTTCACTAACGCGGACTGGCATCACCCTAGCAAAGCGCACATGAACGGCTTCCCTAGTTTGCCCGATAGCAAGCTATGCCCGATAACGCAGTCGTGCTTTTTTGCTCACGATATGGTCTAGTGGCTTTGGACCGGATCGTCACCGGCAGCACCACGCCTCGTGGAGAGATAGTACAACCAGCCTCTGCTGCGTCGCGCGATGACAGCGCAGCAGAGGGTGGATGCACTATCTCCCCACGGTGCGCGGTGCTGCCGGGGCCGAGATACGCTCCGATAGTAAGCCGAAACTTAAAAACCCCTCGCATTTGTACGGTTTTTCAGAAAGCCGTAAAATGCTTCGCGTGCCTTCTATCGTTCTGCAATTTGTTGATTTAGTGTTTTTGATGATGCTGAGCAATTTTCTAATAGAAACCATGCCCTTAAACCCAATATTAAAAAAGGTAATTGCCCCTGGCCCAGGACCAAAACGACACAAGTCTTTTTTTGGTGCGAAGCGTAGTTTTCGAAATAACGAATTTGTCCAACTTTCGGTAAACACCCTGTATGTATGTATATGCCAGGATTTTGTTTCGGGGGGGGGGGGGGGGGTGCCCGCCCATGACAAAATGCTGTATGAGGGGGAGGGGGGAGAGGAGGTCCCAGCAAAATAAAAGATTTTTCCCCCGGCTACGTGCCTGATATATATATATTATATTAGATTATATACCGGCCCCCGGGTTATATTATTTATTCGAAACAGATTTATACAAAAAATCCCCAAACGATATGGTTTGTGCAGGTGAGTTATCTGGCCCGGGGGACATTATGTGGGTGGCTAATCTTTGCGATGTTGGCTAATTAATTAAAATTAATTAATTATCTGTTTAATTTGTGAAAATAGACATATGGTTCCAATTAGAAACATAAAAAGCATTATCGAAAACCACTAAATCAGCTCTTAGAACGACTTGAAGCTCGTGGGAAACTCGTGGGCGCACCTAAGTTACCACTCGTGAGGCAGGCGCAAAGCTAGCAGCGGCGGAACGCGGATGATTAGATCATTATCGCGTTCCGCCACTGCTACCTTTGCGCCTGCTTCACGAGTTGTTACTCTGGCGCGCCCCCGAGTTTCCCACGAGCTTCAAGCCGTTCTAAAAAGAGTTGATTTAGTGGTTTTCGATGACGCTCTTTAAGTTTATAATTGGATCCATATGGTTATTTTCACTAATGAAAACGTTAATTAACGAATTTCAATGAATTAGCCAACTTATCGCAAAGATTTGCCACCCACATAATGTCCCCCTGGCCGTATAACTCACCTGCACAAATCATATTATTACAGCGGAGCTGTTAAAGGCTCAATTCCCCAGGATCGTGTCCGTGTATGTCGACACAAACCTACCTGGACAGCTACCGCCATCTATAAGCGACGGCGGCAAGCACACAACCAGTATGGTTTCCGCCTTTGCTCGTAGATGGCGGCAATTTTTCCAGCTATAATAGAAGAATGGATAGCTGGGCGCGTTGGTGGGAATTCACCGTTGGAAACAGCGCGAAAAACGATGACGACGAAGAAGAAGCACACAGTGTTTCTTCTTCGTCGAATTTTTGTTATAAATCTGTCCGAATTAAAAATATCACCCGGTATATCAACGACCAGAAGAGGAGGAGGGGGGGGGGGCGGTCGTAACAGCCTTGAATGTCGGGGTGTGCCCCCACTGGTTTAGAACCTGTGAAGGCGACTGCCCCCCCCCCCCCCCTTTGCCCCTCCCTCGGTTCCGGGGCCCCTGTCCATAGTGTCTTTTGCGCATGCCACTTTGCAGTATTTTCAGATCCACGGTCCCCCGTAGGAGGGAGAACTTTTTGAAGGGGTCTTTAGTAACAAGGAGCAAAGGGAAAGGAAGTGCGTCGACGGCTACGAGGCCTGAATGACCTGGCACATGACTCACTGAACACACGGAGGAAAAGTCAGACGTACGCCTCCAAGCCCGGCTCAAGCAGAAAATCTAAGAGTGTGCGCAAGGTCCGAATGTGCCGGGCGGGAAGACTTCAGCTCCTCCAGGCAGGTTGCCTGGCCTCTGTGCGAGCGCCTCTTCGGCTCCAGTCCCTTACAAGGGCACAGCAGGTGCTCCAAGGCACAGCAGGTGTTATCGTCTTCCCTACAGCAGTAGTTGCACCTCGCGCATTGGGCGCCCAGCGCCTTCCAAGCACGCTTCCAAGTCGCGCCCGTCTGGCGGGTGTGCTGCGTGCAGGCGGTGTCGCGGTGCGGATCCTATTCGGGAGCACCGAGGCCCCCGGCCCAGCCTCCCGGGCAGCGGGTTCGATTCCTGCGACAGTGGGAGCGGACTGAGCCTCTTCCTCGTATAAGTTTCGAGGCGATGAATTCCCGACCACATGCCATACTTGACAGGTGTCCTTTTGATGCAATGAACATGTAATTTAGAACTACCGCACTAAACAAAAAATAACTCCAGTTTTTTTTTTAACGCAGGTTGTGTTTGATTAGCTTAATTGTGTGTGTGTGCGTGTGCGTGTGTGTGTGTGTGTGTGTGTGTGTGTGTGTGTGTGCGTGCGTGTGTGTGTGCGTGTGTGTCGTGTGTGTGTAAAGCGTTAGATTCAGCGGCGACGCTCGACCGACACACAGGTCAAGGGCTTTATTGCCCCTACGATTTTGACTTCAGACGTCACGACAAAACACAACGGCGCCCATTCGACATGGATGAGCATCGTACCGACGTGCAGTCGTCTGTCACTACGGCCCCGGACTAAGTGTCTGCAGTGGCGAAATTTCTCGTCTACAGCAAAGACACTAGACGCCCATTGGAGTTGAAAACAATTACACAAAACAAAATCCTTTTCTTTATTTTTATATACAGATATATATATATATTATATATACAGATGTATGGGGTCTGCGCAACTGGGTTCGAGATTGAAGAAAACAACGCGCTTGCAAGGCTTCTCCAATCCGTTCGACCACGCTTTGGCTACATTCGTACCCAGAGACGTCAGCTATACACTGTTGCCTATAGGACCTCCCACGCATCGCTTTTCTCTTCACTGTGGTACAAAGAAGCCATCTATCCTCTCTGCCCGACCAGCTGGAAGATGGGGAGGGTATCAAATTAATTTACTCTCCAACCCATATTTCTGAAAAGGTGGATTGCACCCTTTTTCGGGGAAGTAGTTTCTTTCTAGGTTAAAAGTGCAAGGAGTGCAAGCTCCTCCCACATAGCCCCCAACTCTTCCCACTTTAGCTGCAGAGCGAACGCAGGAGAGGAGGCGAGGTGAAACTCGCCTCCTCAATAGCGTTCGCTCTGCCAAAGTGAAAAGGCTTGATGAGAGGAGCTTGACGAGCCGCTCGACTTCTGTTTAGAACCTATAAGTTTGGTACGTCGTAGAGAACCTAGGAATCTTGAGGCCGATCACCCCCCCCCCCTTTCCCTAGAGGCCAACAAGATTTGTTTCGCAGCGCGAGCAAATGCAGTGTAAACATCGAGGCATGATCGGTTTGGAGCGTAATGACCCATGGAAAGTCCTTTTATGACGTCCAGTGGTTGCTGCTCAAGTCGGATATTTTGTATCCGGCGGCGTCTGCCTTTCGCGTCGCAGTGCAAAAATGCCGCGTTCGCGGCGTTGTAATCTACTGCAGGAAGCGTAACCTTGCGCTTTTCGACGCGGTTTCCAGAAAGAGTCATTTCACGACCAGACAAGGCCGATACCGCTTCAACAATGCTCTTCATTTTGCGTCCGCCCTCTGAAGGAAAGTCGGAGGGGGAATCTCTAGTTAACGTTCTATACCCTCCCTTGCTGCTTGAACCACGATGAATCATAAACACACTCACAAAAACGCGGCGCGCGCGCAAATGCACATATCCTTTTTTTTGTGTCGGGAATTGTTTTGCGTTTGTCTGCAGCAAATCTTTTTCTTGCTTTCTTCCCTCTCTCTCTCTCTCTCTCACACACACACACACACACACACACACACACACACACACACACACACACACACACACACACACACACACACACACACACACACACACACACACACACACACACACACACACACACACACACACACACACACACACACACACACACACACGCACACACAAAGTATAATATTTGAAGGAAGACTTCGAGTCCCGGAAATCCACGAATTTCCGTCATCGGCGCAAAAATCTTCAACGAAATTTGAAATATTCCCGTCGTGTTCAAAAATAGGTTGAATATGATCCACAATATCCGTAAATGACAATCACACGTTTGTATTTTGAGCCTGATGGCTGTATTTTTCGTTATAAACGGCCCACTCTGGCAAGCGCTCGGAGAAGGCCCAGCGGAGACCACGTGACATCCAACGCAATCGTGACGTAGGTCGTCTCGGGACGAGCAAAGCTACGGCGAGGCTGACGTCGAGAGAATGGCCTAGTTGTTCCAGCCAAACGAAGCGGCTGCTTTTGTACGAATTTTGAGTGAAGGGTTAATCTTCTATAATCTTGTAGGGGGACAATAGCGACTTCTGCGACACACAAAAGGCATTCTCGGGAAGAGGGAGTTCCTCCTTCCCCTCTTCTCTCGTCGTGGCCGGAGGCGAGACACTCACCGCCACTAGCTGCCAAGGTTCCTAGACGGGCATTACAAGCGAGGCGTTAGCGACATACACCAGGTGCTCTTTGCTAATCGTTTAATTCGTTTTAAAATTCCTTTTCGAGACTTTTTAACCAAGATATTGGTATGTTCGATGTGCTACTGCTCCTTTGAACACATATAGACCAAAAAATGAGCGCCGAAATTTCGTTGTAGTATCCCTTTAACGCTTTCTTTTTTTATTATTTAAAGAATACCGCGGCTCACGTTTGTGAGCCATAGAAGGGCCGGTTACATATTGACTTGGTGGGATGTGCTTACGAGCACCCTCTCGTGGCAGAAGCGGCTGCCTCGACCGAAATGTCAAGTGACGGAAGGGCAATGTTGAAGGCGTTACCGAAAAAAGTAACGAAGTACGTTACTCGTTACTTGCAAATAAAAGAAGCTCGTTACCGACCTACGTTACCTCAAAATAAAAGGAGCGCGGTACCGTTACCGATAAAAAGTAGCGCAGGTTGCATTTGCGTTACTTTTTTTTTTAAATTATGAATAAACACGTTTTACTGTTTTAATGGTACAGGTACGCAAAAGCGACATATTTCAAGCAACAATATGTTCATGCAGAAACTGAACATAATTACTTTATCTTTTTTACGGTTTCACCTAAATACGAGAAAAAAATGCACGGAAACCCACAACTAAAAAATTTACATGGCTTGGTGCCTAAAAACACAAAAACATTGAAGTATAGGTTTTGTTAAGTATTTTGGAAGAAGTAACGTAACTATGTTACACGTTACTTGAAATAAGTTACGTAAGTACGCCCGTTACAGTTTCAAAGAATGCAAGGAGGGAAATGTTATTTGAAAATATCATGCTTAATTCTATACTGTTTAATAGTTCTAATATGATATAGTCTAGCCGAACCTCTTGTTGGAAATTCGATGTATCTATCACAGACATTAAAGATTCCATTCATAAAAGAATATAGATTTCTCAATCTGTTTATTTTCGCTCTAACCTCCAGTGGCTGGATGTTGACTTGTTCCAGTAAACTTGACGAGGACTCAGTATATCTGAAGTTATTAGATATAAATCTCCCAGCCAGTTTCTGCACACGTTCAAGTTTCTTAATCCCATCTGCTGTTTGCGGGTACCAAACTGTGCGAGCGTATTCCAGTATAGGTCGTTCGAGTGATTGGTAAGCAGTTAGTCTTTTTTGTTTCGCTATCCGCGAATTTTAAGGTGCGTCTAAGTGTATACAATTTTGCCCTGGCCTTATTAGCTTTGTCATCTATATGCTGGCTCCAAAACAGGTCAAGAACGAAGTGGGAGTTCCTCCCAGCCCTTTCCACTTCAGCGGAGCGAACGGTGGAGAGGAGGTCGCCTTCTCTCCAGCGTTTGCGCTACTAAAGTGGAAAGAGGTGGGAGGAGCTTCCACTTCGTTCTTGACCTGTCCAAAGGTATTTACTTGTAGTGGTCAACAAATTTGATTGGGTTCGCATTTATTGAATAGCTATATTTCAAAGAATTCTTTTTCCGGGTAATTGACATTGCAGCGGTTTCATCGCAGTTTATTTTCATTTGTCATTTGTCTGACCATTCCTTAATTTTCGTTAATGCCTCATTATTTATTACCTTATCTTGGGATGATTTTATTTGAAAGTAAATAACACAGTCATATGCGAATAATGTGACCGAAACATGAATGTCCTTAACGATATCATTGATATAAATTAAGAATAAAAGAGGCCCCAGTACTGAACCCCGTGGTATCCCCGATGTTACTGGAAGTCGTGAGGAAGTCTCGTCATTAAGATATACATGTTGCGTTCTATTACAGATAATAGGCCACCCAAGTAACTAATTGATCATTTTTAAAGATAGCAGAAAGCTTCAGAAGTTTAGGATGCGATACGCGATTGAACGCCTTTGAAAGGTCAGGAAAAAGGTGGTCTGTCTGACTCCTATCTATCATTTATGAAATTTGAAAGCTCGTGAATTAGTTCGATCAACTGAGTACTCGTTGATAATGATCTTCTAAAACCGTGCTGGAATGGAGTAAGAATATTATGATCATGAAGATATTGAATCATTTGTGAAAACATTATGTGTTCAAGAAGTTTGCGACACGTACTAGTTAAGGATGCAGGCCTATAGTTTGATGGGTTGTTTCTATTTCCTGATTTGTGAATAGGAATAATTTTTTTCCAAATTTCCATCGATTTGGGAGTAGCCCGTAACGCAAAGACACTTTAAATATTATGAATAGACAGTTCGCAATCCACTCTGCGTAACGTTTCAAAAACTCATTGTGAATGGAATCAGCACCAGGACGTTTCTTTTGATCAACGTTATTTAATAATTCTTGGGAATACGAGTAGTGCCCTGCCCAGTGGCGTACCAACTTGTTTTTGAGTCGGGGGGGGGGGGGGGGGCAAACCAGACCCCCTCTCCCCCAGGGCCGGGGGGCGACGTACCCTTGGTATCCCTTGGGCGCCGCCGGCCAGTGTTTGCCCTGCCCAGGGGCGGCTGTTTCAGAGGGGGGGGGGGGGCAAGCGTCCCCCTTGCCCCCCCGGTTGATACGCCCATGGCCCTGCCTATCCGCGGACTACCCGCGGATCATCCGCTCATATCAGCAGTCAACTGCCGGATACGAATAAAACTGCATCAGACTTGGCGGATTGCAGATTGGATATCCGCGGGTCTGTATCTACATTTTTCTGAAGCGGCCAACAAACGTGTGCGAGCTCAGAGTGTTCTTTGAATATAGATAAGGGACTATGAAGTGCGTCATTGAATGTTTTGCGGGAGAAAATGGTTGTCTTAGAGATTGCGAGGATGAAATTGTTCTTTACGCCAAGGAAGACCTGATTCTCGACAAAGCACTTTATTTCGTCAAAAATGGTGCCCCTAGAAAAAGTGAAAAATCTATGTGTGTGCGTGAGCGGGGGGGGGGGGGAAGGGGGCGACATCAATCGTCCTGTGAAAGCGCGTTCTTCTTCAGGAGGGAAAGAGGGGATGACGTTCCTTGGCGAAGAAAACCGAAAACGTACAAGCCACAAAAAATAGTATAAATTAAGACTCTTCGACACGTAAAACATAGTGTCTGTGTGCGCTTTCTTCTTTTTCTATTTCGTTTTTTTTTCTCGTCAGTTGGCCAGTGGCTGGTAATTAGAGCCCTGCGCGGATGACAGTTTGATCATCCGCATCGGACCCGCATCCGCAGACTTTGTATCCGCATCCAAACGGCATCCGCAAAATTTGCAACCGCATCCGACCCTCAATCTGCGCCTTCATGTTACATAATAAAACCAAGCATCAATAAAAATTAAAGAAAGCATCTGGTTGGTGTCTTATAAACCGCCTGCTTACCTTTTCACAAAAACCTCTTCCTGTCAGAATACTGTGAAAGTCACTTTATCGTACTCTGTTTTATCATATTTATAAAATTAGCGAATCATCCTTTCAGAGACACTTCGCATCGCTGGAAGGATGATCGCAGTTATGAGATCGTCGTGAAAGTTCATGACACTGACACTCTGTTCAGAAGATGCGCTCAAAAGGAAGGACATTTTAATATTTATTTTTATTTTTGCTTCGTAAAGCCCACTTCAAGCAGACGCATATTTTATAAACATGGAAATTAACAAAGGACACACTAATAACATTCTGACATTTCATTTAGGCCAAGCGATGAAAAGTGGGTGAGGAAAGGCGCTCACCCATACACTACCGGGAAAATATCACAATTCAGTAATGGCAATACCTCCTATCGGTTTTCGTATTGAAACACGAACCTTCAACTCAGCGCCAACTCTGAAAGGGGAAAAAAAAAAAAAACGCGCCCACACGCAACGTTTTACTTGTCGGGGTTGCTGTGTAGAAGAAACATAATATCGTCAACTCGGACGGATCCACACTGGTTCGCCTCTCTTAAATTCATACCCGCTAATAAGAAGTCTCTCTCCGTTGATGCACTTTAAGCTTGGTTCAGACAGTTGCGTTTGACTGCGTTTGACTGCGTTGCGGCTGCGAGAAACCAGGGCATCCCTGCTGCTTATATCGCGTGCCAAGATGATTCCTTAAATTGGATTCCACATTTCAAACGAAGCACAGATGTGCCGGTGACTCGCTTTCGGTTCTCGACGCAACGGAGTCAAACGCACTCAAACGCAAGTGTCTGAACCGGCCTTTATGCTGGGAGTGGGATGGCATGCACGAACTGCGCTACAAGAATGAGGTGCGGAGAGAGAGAAAGAGAGAGAGAGAAGTGTTGAAAAGAAAGGAAGCCTGGAACTTGTTAACCACACCGTCGATTGGGGGCAAGCCAGTTCCAGGTGGGGGTGGGGAAAGAGGGGATCAAAAGAAAAGATCAGAAAGGTGAAGAGGGAAGAGAGAAGGCATCTTGGATGAGGTCACAGTTACTTGATTAGGTTTGTCCACTCTCGTGCTGGCGCAAGTTCCACCACTCCAGAGGATCGAATTCAACCTCCTCGATCTACTTGTATAGCGAAGAAGCCACTTGCAGGCTTCTTCTACTTTCTTGTGGCTTGTACGTTTTTGGGTTTTCTTTGCCCAAGGAACGTTTTCCGCTCTTTCCCTGCCAAACAAGAACACGCTTTCCCGGGACGACTGACACTCCTGCATTCTTTACTTTTTTTTTCTGGGGACAGCATTTTTGGCGAGATGGAACATTCTAAAGCGATCTTTGGTGAGAACCAAATATTTCTTGACGTAAAGAACAGTTTTCTTTCCAATTGGCAACCTTTCATCAAAAAGAGTAGTCTGCTCCCGCAATATATTCCATGATGCACTTCCTTAGTATCATTCACTTATTATTCACTCTACACTGCGCGGTCGCATACGTTTATGGGCCGTCTAAGGCCGCCTCGGCAAAAATAATGATAATAATAATAATAATAGCTTTATTTACCATGTATAAGCATGGTGGGGGCTGAGGAAAAAAGCTGTCCAAGCAGCTTGACTGGTCCTCAGCCCCCCTTAGGTACATACAGTGGCGAGAAAGACATTTAAAAAGAACACAAGAAATTATATAATATTACAAGGTACTTTCATCATAACAATGAACAACAGACAACTATCAGAAATACATCAAACAAGAATAACACTTGCCTATAAAATAAATCGGGAAGTTGTACACAAGAAAAGGAAAACTATCCAAAATATTCGAGGATGCTTCAATCCAGACCCGCTGATGTCCGCATCCGCTGACGTCCGCATCAATCCGCAATCTGCCAAAACTGATTCATTTTTATCCGCATCCGCCAAACTACTGCGAATGCGGGTTTTCTTGCTGATATGTGTGTGTGTGTGTGTGTGTGTGTGTGTGTGTGTGTGTGTGTGTGTGTGTGTGTGTGTGTGTGTGTGTGTGTGTGTGTGTGTGTGTGTGTGTGTGTGCGTGTGTGTGTGTGCGTGTGTGTCTTACCAGTCCCACTTTTTTTATTATTTGACCTAAATAAAATGACACAATTTTATTAGTCTGTTCTTTATTAAGTTTCATGGTCAGAAAATATGCGTCTGCGTGAAATGGGGCTACAAAACAAAAACAAAAAAAAATTGATAAAAAGGTTTATTTATTTATTCATTTGAGCGCGTCTCCTGGGCAGAATGTCGCAGACTCCCGGGACGATCTCATAACTGCGATCATCATTCCAGCGAGGCGAAGTGTCTCTGGAACGATAATCGCTATGTTACAAATACGATAAAACAAAATGAGATCAAAGGACTTTCACTAATTCCGACTAGAAGAGTTCTTGTACAAAGATAAGCAAACGGCGTATTAAATACTATCCAGGCAGTTTTTTTTGTTTTTAGTTTCGTTTGTTTTAATTATTTAATATGGACGCGCGGATGCGGGTCGGGTGCGGTTCTGAATTTTGCGGACGCGGTTGGGATGCGGATGATCAAACCCTTATCCGTGCAGAGCTCTAAATATGAACAATATTAGCCCGTCATTGCGATCGAGCACTACACTTTGCCCCACCGCGTTCAGTAAACGTCATTTACTCCATATCGTGTATGCAAGTTTAAAAAATAAATAAAAAAATAATGAAAGCAAGAAAACAAAACAAAACGATTAAACACGTTGTTTATTTGTTTTGTCTCCAATCTCTACTCGGTACAAGTTCAATTAAATTCACCGAGGTACATTAAAGTAATCTTGAGAAATTCGCGGAAATTTAGGTGTTCATGAACTAAAAAAAGGGTGCAGCATTCGACTCTATACTTGGGACTTGCCATCGTACCTGGAAAGTATACCCCCTAAGCGATAGCTTCCATTCAGGCTGATTCAGTTGCTTGATGCTTGCCAATACATCGAGATCGTCCACCGAGGTCCGAGCGTTTAGCTTGTTTGGGTGCTCCCACTGCTCTTGTTGCCGGAGTACGCGCGCCTAGGGACAACCTTTCCATGATATCAGCAGGCCTTTTTACCTGGCCCCAAGAACCAGCGAAGGTGGCGAGCTTGCTGATGATATTTGACAAAGATTTTGTACATCTGTTTATCAAAAGAGACCAGCGGGAGGCGAGCAAGACGCTCAAAAGAACGCCCTGTGCGCATCGTTTTGTTAGCAGACGATCAAATGGCTCACCGACATCCAGCGCAGGTGAAGACAACTTTACAGCGGACGCTTCCAAAAACGTTCACGAGATCATGTATCCGCCACCACATCCATTTCCGACATAATCCTCTAGCCTGTCGCATCATAGCTATAAGGATAACTAAAATACCGCTGCGACATTTTCGCCGCCGATGTCTGTGGCGGTCACACGATGTCAATGCAAAGATTCGCCATGATGCACCTAGGGACGTGATGTCCCCGCAAAGACCGAACTCGAAATTGGATCACAGTTCAAAATAGCACTTTTAGCACTTTGAATAAGTGACCTTCGTATTCCTGATTACATTTATGATATCCCAGAATGATTTAATTATTAGTATGAGGGCTACATTCGTAAGTGCGCCTTACTTTGGATGATGCAATAGGGACAAAAGTGGTGCAATCTGGAGCATTCGGGGAATTCCGGAGCCACTTAGACTGATTAACTCCGGTCACTCTAAATGACGCGAAAACCACAGCCCACCAGGGTCGCGGTTTCAGTGTCAAAGGCTAATGAGAAGGGTTATTACGTCACCCGAGAGTCGCATTATCAGCGTTGCTCTCGCCGGACTATAAAAGAAATTGTCCAGAATCACGCTTCCTTTCCCAGTTGCTCTCTGCTGCTGACCTGCTGCCAATGACCTCCGGAGGTGAGTTAAGCCTAACTTTAAACTTTCTTTTTTGCGCGCCAGCGGGTTTTTCGCGTGCCGTATGTACAAGCAGTATACAAGTTAGTTCGTAGTGCGGATTCTCGTATGCTGTGTTCACTCTCTTGTTTTGAACTCCGCAACGTCGAAGTCGGAAGCAGGAACGTCTGCAAGCCTCTAAGCTTGCGTTATTTCATAGGCTTAGCGAAGTGAGTCATAGCCAAGGGGGCGTCTCGAACAATTAGAAATTTTTGCGATAAAAAAAAAGTTTATCGTTTGTAATTTGTGTATTTTCGTGAGGTAACGTGTCAATACTGTCGTGCTGACTTTGAGCACGACGACGTTGCGAATGTTAGGGCGCTCAGTTTGATGCCGTCCGTAAAACATTGCTCGCGAACGGATAGGCAATTGTTTGTTTTTGTTATTTATGTTTGCTGTGGGACGCGGTCTGAGCCTGCGCAATAGCTCTCGTCTGCGAAATATGAAGACGGCGCGCACGTGTCGCAGCTTAGTCTGAACTTAGTGAGTCGGCATTTTCCGCCTGGGCGTTATGCGCTGGAAAGCGTATAAACAAACATTTAGAAAAATATATTCGCGTATGAGGTTTTTTTTTGTTGTTTTGTTAGTATCATTTAATGCAGACAGTCTATTCAGCTGATTGTTGGGCGAGTTGGTGCTGAAACTTATGGTAACGCTGTTTGACACAAACACGTCTGTTTTTTTTTTCTTTACGTTTAACGTTGACCTTGAGTGAGCTCGAGCGATATTATTCTGTTCCCATTTTTTTATTGTTTGAATAATTTATTTTATTTAAGCGGTTATATGCAAGTGCGCGTGTTTTAATGGTTCTTTTTTTTTCTTCTTAAGAACGACTGTTGGTGTCCCCCTTCCGTGGTGCTAAACTAAAAAAAATATATTTTAAGTATGGGACGACTGGCTGTGGTAGGCAAACGTACGCTTTGTTATAGTTGTTGAACGTATCATCAGCCGGAAAAGTTTTCGAGTACCTAAGCTTTATGCCTCTGTTACGAAGATATCGAACTTGCATTTTAACCCGCTGCCTCGCTGTAGTTAAATGTTGAACTCGCCAGCTGTGGCCTGGTAGGAGTGTTTTCCTGGTATATGTATATCATTTCAAAATTAAATGATAATTAAAGCAGAGGCCGCTTGTTTAAAAGCCCCGTGATAAGCAATTTGAAACTTTCACGGACAGGATAAGGACGGATTTTGCTTTAGAACACTTACTGCTTCAAACGTCGGCACGTGCGGCGCGTATACTTACATTCCCAGCATTCTCGTTGATGCCTGGGTCATTTAGCAATAGGTCTACTGCAAACGGGCATACGAACGAAGCAGACCCAAGCGGGGCTGGTGCCGTGTATAAGGCGACCATTGCAATGCTGTGGGCTACGTTAGCCTGTAGTTATCGTCAGCGCCACTCACTAAAAAGGCTTCTGAGAGATCCAGTCGTTTCCGCGCGGGTGACTGTATTACAAAGGCTAATATTTGTTTATTTATTATGAAGATACCGCCGACCGCAGAAGGGATTATAGCAGCCATGAGGCACGAAATTTACTTGTATTATAATTCGCGCTTTCTCGTCACAGCATGGGTATAAGTGCAGATAAGCAACATACCTTAAATAAAAAATAAAAAAAACGAACGAAGTTGGAATATGATATATTTTCTTATTTTTTTAGCTAGAGGTAAGGGGGCCGAAGGTAAAATAGCTGTTTGTCGAAAGAAGTAACACCTAGCTAAGTAAACGTGTGTTGTTTTTGTTGTTGTTGTTTTTTCCGGCGTAATAATAAAAGGATTAGCCTTTTGCTTCGGGTCCGTGAGAAAATCAGTGAGCGTTTGTCCGTTCAGCTTTTGCCGAGGATTCATTGAAGAGTTGGTTGGTTTCTTGGAGTTGCGTTTGGGCCTGGCGT
The DNA here is from genome assembly GCA_037355805.1 of Ixodes ricinus. Lineage (NCBI taxonomy): Eukaryota > Metazoa > Arthropoda > Arachnida > Ixodida > Ixodidae > Ixodes > Ixodes ricinus. The sequence continues at coordinate 51,644 of JAZHYW010059277.1, read as the reverse complement.
CCATTAGAGCTTCAGAGTCACAAGATGAGAACGACATGGAGGAGTTTCAGTTGTCCCGCTTCCAGCGCGAGCTTCCTGCCTTCAACAACGCTTCGATGCGCCTCGCGGGCACGCGGGCAGGCAAAGCACTGCGGAGGGCATAGAGGAGCACTGCGGAGCAGAGCATTGCGGAGGGCCAAAGCACTGCGGAGGGCGTGCTGGTCTAGTCTGTCGACTCGGTGGCGGTGTTAGGGGTTGCATTTGGCGAGATTTCGCTTCTCTCTTTCGCAGCGACCAATCCTCGTTGGTGTGACGGCGAGACCGTCCAATCGTCGGAGTTGTGCGACGAGCCCGACCATTCCTCGGTGTTGTGCCAGTGAGATCTCGTGAACAATCTGCGGCGTTGTGCGAGCCAGTCCGGACGTGGCCACAAGAACCCCCGTGACTCGTGCACCTTGGGTGAGCAGGGGAGCGAGCCAAATCTTCGGCTCAGCCCCCCAACAACACGAGCGTTGGCCTCTAGTGGAAAACCAAAAACTACACAGGACTGGAACCCTAGGGCATAGGCTAAGGTCAGCTCGCGTTCGCGATGTTGGTTCGAGTCCTGCGTACCGGTTCTAAGGTCAGCCGTGCGGCGTATACGTGTAGTCGTGGCCAACGTTCCCCTCTCGCAAAAGCCATACTCCGCTAGAACAGCCTGTCAGTTACCGCGCTAATAATTGCAGCGCGTAGTATTTTCCCCGCGGTGTGGCTTTTGGGAGGGGGCATTTCAGGTCGACGAGAACTTCGGCGTCGAGACCCTCGGCGTCGAGAACTTCACCTACGAGAACCTCGCATCAGGCTGAGTGTACCCACGTCTTGTCGGCTGGGGCATTCGGCTTCAGGTGAGTGCCACTTCAGTTTTTCTATAGGGGCGCAGGAATATTGCTTTAAATAGAATAGTGCTGTGTCATTCTTAGCGTTAGGAGTGTAAATGGAAAACGGCGATTGCGCCTTACCTCCTAATCTGGTGGTTATGATTGACGCGGTGCTATTCGATTGAACATTGCGAACCATTAGAAACTGTTCAACCTTCTTGTCCTTAAAATTTTTTAGATATTTTTTTTGTAGTATGTTGTATGTTTTTCTGCAGGCGTTGGGTGTGGCTTTCGCGAAATGTTTCCTTTCAGGTTTCAGCTTTTCCTTTTGTGAAATATTTTCTCCCCCATACTTGTAGTGGTTCTTAATAAAACTTGGAACGACTTTTCTCTGCTTCTGTTCTGTGTTTTATGCGCTTCACAAACACGCACCGCGTTTTTGAATTTCAGGAGCTTCGTAGCGTGCGAATGTACGGCTCGAAAGAAATAAAGGACTTTCTCTGTCGCTCGTAGTACCCAGTTTATTCCCTCAGTCAGTTGATATCCCAGCAAATCGCATTCCGGAGAATGCGATTCACTAGGATATCGACTAACTCTACACACACACCACCGGCAACCACGATGTCAATGCTTCCATGTACTGGTGCCGTCTTACATTTTTTGCCCTATTCGGGTGGACTTGGTGGAGATGCCTCTGTTTTTTAATACTGTCTTGGACTTTTTTTTTTTTTTCAGGTGAGCAGTGATTGATTGTGGATTCGTTACGCGTCGATGGTGGAGTTCGGATTCACTCTCCCATCTCGCCTGAGTGTTTTAAGACGTCGCTAACACTTCATCGTGCGTTAACACGCGCATTTCTTTCAGATTTCGTCGAATGCCGGTGGTTGCTCTGGTATCTGTCTCGGTTTGTTGTCTTTTGTCGTTTCAGGAGCCGCTGTGCCGGGGTTTTTTCGCGGAGAATGTTTTGCGTGGACTCCTGGCTTTCTTCACGGGGGACCTGGCCCGATGCTGCGGTTCTTGCGGGATGCAGGAGAACTTCACCAACGAGAACCTCGCATCAGGCTGAGTGAACCCACGTCTTGTCGGCTGGGGCATTCGGCTCCAAGTGAGTGCCACTTCAGTTTTTCTATAGGGGTGCGTGAATATTGCAAGTGCGCGTGTTTTAATGGTTCTTTTTTTTCTTCTTAAGAACGACTGTTGGTGTCGCTCTTTCGTGGTGCTAAACTAAAAAAATATATATTTTTTCAGTATGGGACGACTGGCTGTGGTAGGCAAACGTACGCTTTGTTATAGTTGTTGAACGTATCATCAGCTGGAAAAGTTTTCGAGTACCTAAGCTTTATGCCTCTGTTACGAAGATATCGAACTTGCATTTTAACCCGCTGCCTCGCTGTAGTTAAATGTTGAACTCGCCAGCTGTGGCCTGGTAGGAGTGTTTTCCTGGTATATGTATATCATTTCAAAATTACATGATAATTAAAGGCCGCTTGTTTAAAAGCCCCGTGATAAGCAATTTGAAGCTTTCACGGACAGGATAAGGACGGATTTTGCTTTAGAACACTTACTGCTTCAAACGTCGGCACGTGCGGCGCGTATACTTACATTCCCAGCATTCTCGTTGATGCCTGGGTCATTTAGCAATAGGTCTACTGCAAACGGGCATACGAACGAAGCAGACCCAAGCGGGGCTGGTGCCGTGTATAAGGCGACCATTGCAATGCTGTGGGCTACGTTAGCCTGTAGTTATCGTCAGCGCCACTCACTAAAAAGGCTTCTGAGAGATCCAGTCGTTTCCGCGCGGGTGACTGTATTACAAAGGCTAATATTTGTTTATTTATTATGAAGATACCGCCGACCGCAGAAGGGATTATAGCAGCCATGAGGCACGAAATTTACTTGTATTATAATTCGCGCTTTCTCGTCACAGCATGGGTATAAGTGCAGGTAAGCAACATACCTTAAATAAAAAATAAAAAAAAACGAACGAAGTTAGAATATGATATATTTTCTTATTTTTTTTAGCTAGAGGTAAGGGGGCCGAAGGTAAAATAGCTGTTTGTCGAAAGAAGTAACACCTAGCTAAGTAAACGTGTTTTTTTTTTGTTGTTGTTTCCGGCGTAATAATAAAAGGATTAGCCTTTTGCTTCGGGTCCGTGAGGAAATCAGTGAGCGTTTGTCCGTTCAGCTTTTGCCGAGGATTCATTGAAGAGTTGGTTGGTTTCTTGGAAATGCGTTTGGGCCTGGCGTCCATTAGAGTTTCAGAGTCACAAGGTGAGAACGACATGGAGGAGTTTCAGTTGTCCCGCTTCCAGCGCGAGCTTCCTGCCTTCAACAATGCTTCGATGCGCCTCGCGGGCACGCGGGCAGGCAAAGCACTGCGGAGGGCATAGAGGAGCACTGCGGAGCAGAGCATTGCGGAGGGCCAAAGCACTGCGGAGGGCGTGCTGGTCTAGTCTGTCGACTCGGTGGCGGCGTTAGGGGTTGCATTTGGCGAGATTTCGCTTCTCTCTTTCGCAGCGACCAATCCTCGTTGGTGTGACGGCGAGACCGTCCAATCGTCGGAGTTGTGCGACGAGCCCGACCATTCCTCGGTGTTGTGCCAGTCAGACTCGTGAACAATCTGCGGCGTTGTGCGAGCCAGTCCGGACGTGGCCACAAGAACCCCCGTGACTCGTGCACCTTGGGTGAGCAGGGGAGCGAGCCAAATCTTCGGCTCAGCCCCCAACAACACGAGCGTTGGCCTCTAGTGGAAAACCAAAAACTACACAGGACTGGAACCCTAGGGCATAGGCTAAGGTCAGCTCGCGTTCGCGATGTTGGTTCGAGTCCTGCGTACCGGTTCTAAGGTCAGCCGTGCGGCGTATACGTGTAGTCGTGGCCAACGTTCCCCTCTCGCAAAAGCCATACTCCGCTAGAACAGCCTGTCAGTTACCGCGCTAATAATTGCAGCGCGTAGTATTTTTCCCGCGGTGTGGCTTTTGGGAGGGGGCATTTCAGGTCGACGAGAACTTCGGCGTCGAGACCCTCGGCGTCGAGAACTTCACCTACGAGAACCTCGCATCAGGCTGAGTGTACCCACGTCTTGTCGGCTGGGGCATTCGGCTTCAAGTGAGTGCCACTTCAGTTTTTCTATAGGGGTGCGTGAATATTGCTTTAAATAGAATAGTGCGGTGTCATCTAGCGTTTGGAGCGTAAATCGGAAACGGTGATTGCGCCTTACCTCCTAATCTGGAGGTTATGATTGACGCGGCGCTATTTGATTTGAACCACTTTTCGCGCACCTTTAGAACTTAGTTGGGCAACCTTTCTTGTCGCAAATAATTTTTTCAAATAAGTTTTTTTTTTTAGTACGCTGTATGCTTTTTTGCAGTATGCGGGATTCCTTTCACGAAATGTTTTTTTCCGCCGGCGGGGGTTGTGGCTTTCGCGAAATGTTTTCTTTCAGGTTTCAGCTTTTCTTTTTGTGAAATATTTTCTCCCCCATGCTTGCAGTGGCTCTTAATAAAACTTGGAGTGACTTTCCTCTGCTTCTGTTCCTTGTTTTATACGCTTCACAAACACTCACAGCTTACGAGAATCGCAGGTTTACACATCTAACCGCGTCTTTGCCTTTCAGGAGCTTCGTAGCGTGCGAATGTACGGCTCGAAAGAAATAAAGGACTTTCTCTGTCGCTCGTAGTACCCAGTTTATTTCCCTCAGTCAGTTGATATCTCAGCAAATCGCATTCCGGAGAATGCGATTCGCTAGGGTATCGACTAACTTCTACACACACCACCGGCAACCACGATGTCAATGCTTCCGTGTGCTGGTGCCGTCTTATATTTTTGTTCCTATTTGGGTGGACTTGGTGGAGATGCTTCTGTTTTTTAATACTGTCTTGTACTTTTTTTTTTTCAGGTGAGCCGTGATTGATTGTGGATCCGTTACGCGTCGATGGTGGAGTTCGGATTTACTCTCCCATCTCGCCTGAGTGTTTTAAGACGTCGCTAACACTTCCTCGTGCGTTAACACGCGCATTTCTTTCAGATTTCGTCGAATGCCGGTGGTTGGTCTGGTATCTGTCTCGGTTTGTTGTCTTTTGTCGTTTCAGGAGCGGCTGTGCCGGGGTTTTTTCGCGGAGAATGTTTTGCGTGGACTCCTGGCTTTCTTCACGGGGGACCTGGCCCGATGCTGCGGTTCTTGCGGGATGCAGGAGAACTTCACCAACGAGAACCTCGCATCAGGCTGAGTGTACCCACGTCTTGTCGGCTGGGGCATTCGGCTCCAAGTGAGTGCCACTTCAGCTTCTCTATAGGGGTGCGTGAATATTGCTTTAAATAAAATGGTGCTGTGTCATTAGCTTTGGGAGTGTAAATGGGGAAATGGTGATTGCGCCTTACCTCCTAATCTGGAGGTTATGATTGACGCGGCGCTATTCGATTTGAACCACTTTTCGCGCACCTTTAGAACTTAGTTGGGCAACCTTTCTTGTCGCGAATAATTTTTTTCAAATAAGTTTTTTTTATGCTGTATGCTTTTTTGCAGTATGCGAGATTCCTTTCACGAAATGTTTTTTTTTTTTCTGCCGGCGGGGGTTGTGGCTTTCGCGAAATGTTTTCTTTCAGGTTTCAGCTTTTCTTTTTGTGAAATATTTTCTCCCCCATGCTTGTAGTGGCTCTTAATAAAACTGGGACTGCCTTTTCTCTGCTTCTGTTCCTTGTTTTATACGCTTCACAAACACTCACAGCTTACGGGAATCGCAGGTTTACACATCTAACCGCGTCTTTGCCTTTCAGGAGCTTCGTAGCGTGCGAATGTACGGCTCGAAAGAAATAAAGGACTTTCTCTGTCGCTCGTAGTACCCAGTTTATTCCCTCAGTCAGTTGATATCTCAGCAAATCGCATTCCGGAGAATGCGATTCGCTAGAGTATCGACTAACTTCTACGCACACACCACCGGCAACCACGATGTCAATGCTTCCGAGTACTGGTGCCGTCTTATATTTTTTTCCTACTCGGGTGGTGTTGGTGGAGATGCTTCTGTTTTTTAATACTGTCTTGTACTTTTTTTTCTTTTCAGGTGAGCCGTGATTGATTGTGGATTCGTTACGCGTCGATGGTGGAGTTCGGATTCACTCTCCCATCTCGCCTGAGTGTTTTAAGACGTCCCTAACACTTCCTCGTGCGTTAACACGTGCATTTCTTTCAGATTTCGTCGAATGCCGGTGGTTGGTCTGGTATCTGTCTCGGTTTGTTGTCTTTTGTCGTTTCAGGAACGGCTGTGCCGGGGTTTGCGCGGAGGAAGTTTTGCGTGGACTGCTGGCTTTCTTCACGGTGGGCTTGGGCCGATGCTGCGGTTCTTGCGGGCAGCAGGAGAAGCTGATTCCTGTCTGCGCTGATCACGGAGTTGCCGATCTTCTAGACGACCGCAGCGTGGAGTGTCATTGTCTCTGAGCCTCCTCAGAGCTTGCCGTGTTGGGCGAAATGCCTTCATCGGCGTCAGTCGGTTCCGAAGTGGCGGGAGCTGCTGAACGTCGGTACCGTGGACAACTTCAGAGAGTCGTGGTTTCGAAGAATCCAGAATGTTGCAGCAGCTACGTGCAGTCCGTCGCTTCAGTGCTGATGCAAGTAGCCTTCCTGGAAGTGCTGCGTGAAGTGCAAGTCATCGTCCCGAATGCGTCCCAGCTTCAGCGGCTGATTGAATCCGTGGTGAAGTTCCACAAGATCATGCCTACAGAAGAGCGTGCAAAGTGGTGTGAAGTGATTCGTGCTCCATGTGTCCTCTAAGATCTTAGTTTTCTAGATTAGTCTACCGTGGATGTCAATAAATATTGATGCCATACCATTTGTCTCTTCGTTCTAGTTTATAGCGGTTTAAAGGTTATAAGGGAAGTTGTAAAAATAATTTACCGGTTTTACTCCCCCCCCCCCCTAAAAAAAAAAAGGAACAGGTAGAAGTTTTTAACAAGAAAGTCAGGCAAACTCCGTGTTAGGGAAAGAAGGGGGTTCTGATAAAAGACTATGAGCTCAAGCTAGTAATTTGTTTCGGACGTAGAAAAATTGTGAGCACCAGCAGAGGCAATTTATTCGAGGTTTCGAGCAGAGCCTGCTCTTTCTCAAGTGAAGAGATAATACAAGTTGCAAGATGTTTCGGAGATTGAGAGAGAGGAAAGCAATAACAAAGGAACGTACGTCGACACCAAAAACAAACCCACACACGGTGGGCCACGTTTGCAACAACATATAAACATGCAAAAAAAATTGTTGGCAGTGCCCATGAAAAAGCAAACATTTGTAGTAAAAGGCGGAATTCCCTTTATCCCCACGTCCGTCCTAAAAACGAAATACCAAGTATATAATCACAACTTCGCTGGTCGCTAGAAAAAAGCAAACATTAGTGAAGGGAGCATCGAGCTCATTCTGGACAACATCGATTAAGAACGGTAAGTGGGATCATAGGCTAAGTAAGCGAGAGATCCAAGTAATGCTACAATATATTAATTTAAAATGCAGAAAATGTCCTCTACAATTCGGCTTCCGAGACTACTAGGTAAGCATAATATAAGAAAAAAGGTCCAATTCCAGAAGTCAGGTAATGCTACAATATATTGATTTGAAACGTAAAACTAGTTCACCATCATATAAAAAGAAGAAAAAAGATTGCTGGCGCTGAATGGGTCGAAACTGCCTTCATCGGAGCGAAGTCGCACCTGTATATTTGTAAGGTCGACGCCGAGAAACTACAATTAGAAACCCATATGTGTATTGGCACAAGCAGGAAACAATTTCAATAATTGATCCAACGAGACTGACGAAAAATTTACCCCCGCGCGAATTTGGAGCAGCAAAGGTCCGTATTTACAGAAGAACACATAAGTCGCACTGTTGATAGGACGCTCTGACGTTATTCTGAAAACGAAACCCAAAAGTACGAGTCGAATTCTGCACCTCCGTACCAAAAAGCACGCGGGGTGCTTTTAGGCCAGCCGGATCCCTGTCGCGATCCTCTGGGTTGATCGTAGAACTGAGATCACGGACTAACGGGAGTCGGTGTCGCTGGCGTAACCAGTAACTCAACGTTAGTAGAACCCCTCAGGTGGGAAACTGCCATAGAGCCTGTTTTAAAAATGTGGCTCCAATCCGTACTCGAAAACCGAGCTAATGGCGATCGCAACGCCGCCATTTCTCCCGCAGCGTCCACTCCGGGAACTGCACGGCTACAGATCGAGTCTGGCAAGGGCCGGTGGCGCCATGTCGTAGGACCATCTCGCAGTAGCTATGTAAAGCAACTTTCATGTTTCAACTCGTCGCTAAAGGATGGCGCTGTTATCGTATTCGATAACAGCGCCATCCTTTACAAAAGAAGGACTTAAAGACAACAAACCGAGCTCGGCCTTGGTGGAAGCCAGCGGCCCAGGTTTTAAGGGTGAGTTTCCCAACTGAGGGTTTTAGTAACGTTGCCAGTAACGTTAGGCGTAACAGCGTCTCGTTACATTTCATCCCCTGGACATCCCAACCCGAGGCTGTTGAAGTTTCCGGCGCCTGTCTGGCTCTTGAGAGAGGAGGACGGCGTTGAAGGGGGCAAGCGAACAGACGTCGGCCGTATGACATCCGTTATTAGACCACCGCCAGGATCGCGACCATCTATGCTTTAGATGATTGAATAGAGAACTAAATTAAGTTTAGCTCAAACTTTTGAGTTGGGCTGCATCTTGCGCTACCTAGCCAGAGTTCTCACATTTTTACATTCTTATGGAGAGAAAAAGCAAGCTTTGCTTTTGGATTAGGGGGCAGTTTGCGCCATCTAGCACGAGTCCTTACATTTTTATATTTTCTTTGAGATCTAAAATGAGATTTGACTTATGAACTGGCGGCAGCTTGTGCCATCTAGCCAAAACTTTTACATTTCTATAGGGGTGTTAAAATGAGCTCGTTTTTTTTAGTTGGGCGGCAGCTTGCGCTCTCTATCCAAGTTAAAAAGGCAAGGCTCATTTTAGCCTTCCATGAAAATGTCGGCGTAGCGGATACGCGATGCGGAAGCTAAAGGAGGCACTGGCGCACATTGTGTATGTGGGTAATATTGATATTGATTGATTGATATTTATTATAGCTCACGATAGCCGCGGTGTTGCAGTAAGGCAAGTCGCCCATACCACGAAGGCCCGCGGCACCGCGCTTAGTGAGGATGTAATGGTAGTGTGCAGATGAAAGCAAATAGGAGCTTGTGGGTGAGGGCGGGGGTTGATGTTCCGTGTGTCACCGCACGTTGCGGGTGTCACTGGTGTCACCGCGTGAGTAAAGCCCCTCTATCCTGGGAAAGGTGTCGCCATTCATTGTTGTGGAAATGCTGGAGACACGTGCCGCGCGCCACTTCTGGGAAGAAAATGGCATCTGAAATCAAGTTCAGTGCTGCGCTGTGCCGCCATGATCTTCCCAAGGGCTGCACGTTGCACGTGCCTAGCTGTTGTAACGACGCACCATGCGCTACTTTTAAAACATGAAGGGCTTTACGAATGAGCGGTTACGCCACTGAACACCGATCTCTACTATTCGCGACTCCAACTAACTATAGGGGGCGCCACTCGCTTTCCAAAATGGCGGTTATAGTGAGGGTCGGAGGTGCGTGCCGCTGCTGAGCCTGTCTAGTGTGCTGGCTTCACTGAGTGACACAAATTATGTCTGGTAATACGAGGAAGCTAGGGTGTTATGAGAGCAGGTCGCTTCTTTATCCTGAAAACAAAAACGGTGTTGAGCGTAATACTTACTCCAGGAAGCACGTTTTAATTCTGGAGCGAAACCGAAACTAACCTCTATTTTGGATTTAATTTGACGATATAGGTCTTAATTTCAAATTATTTTATAGCTGAAGATGTGTCTCACATCGTAATGATTTAGTTAATTAAGTTGTTCGCGGAAACTTTTTTTTCTTGACATACGTGTTCGATTCAGGCACTTCAACTTATACTGGAGACTGGAGAACAGGGCCTTTCATGCATTTTAGAGGTAACATAAAATATTGTAGTTGTTGAAAAAATCAGTGCTGATATTTGTGCGTTCTCGCTGCCATTTCTCGCTCAGATAGTTGTGTTGTTAAAGAATGAACTGCGGGCCTTTTAATTGGTTTGAGGTATTTAGATGATAAATTTTTACTTTTCCACAAAAGGTATAAATTAATAACCGCTGTTCTCACTACAACAACCCAAAGACGGAATCTGAGTCAGTCAGCTGAAGAGTGTGTGTGTTTTTTTTATAGCGACGCGTGACGCATAGGACTTTATATTGCATCCAGTGTTTGACTGTTTGTCTATCTTGATAATAATGTCAGAGTGTTTCATATGCTAAAAAAATGATACCTTTCAGGAAAGACTATTATGGTTAAATGACGTATTTTTGTGATCGTAGCGTTAAGGGGGCATAAATTGCCGTGATCTGTATTATTAATAATAGTATCAAATTTAGATAATTTAATATGCAATGTTTTAATATTTAATATAATTTGTTGCTTCTTATCTAATTTCAAACGGGCGAACAAGTATGACAATCAAGTGTGCTAATTGTCATCACTGGTGCCAACTGCAGCATTTTTAATGACCAAGTTACAAAACAATAGTCTAAAATCAATCAAAACATTCTCGATAATGTGAAAAATCCCTGTAAAATTGCATTAATTGTGGGTAAAGCGCATTTTGCTTTGAATGTCGCGACTTTTGACACTCGGCAAGAGGTACAAAGTCGCGGTCAATATCCTCCCAGCCCTAATACCCTAAAATAAAAAATGTATATATATATATATATTTTTTTTTTAATTATCAAATTTTTTATAGCATTTAGTTACTTTCATTTTTATGCTCCGTCGTTTTGCCAATCTCAGCCTTTCCAGTTCGAAGGAACGCCTACCTGCTTGCACGTCTGCTCACTGCAGCACGTTGCAGAGGCTGGATAGCGCATTGAGCAGAACGAGGTATGAACCCACCGGAAGTAAACGGCTTGTCCCGGAAGTGAGCGCTTGATAGGCTTTTCAAGTCTTCCGAGTGCTGGTTCGAACAGCGTTCAGGGCGCTGGGTTGTTTCTTGTCATCCCAAGAGAGCCTGCTTGTTGCGGAGTAACAGCGCATGCGGACCTGAGAAGTCTCCTGGGAAGCCATTCGATGTGAAAATTTTGAGATTCTAGTTATCAAGTGTGCGTATGCCCCACGTTCGAATGCCTTATTCTCGAGATTTAATCCAGAACGGGAGTATTAAAACCCAATCAAAGACACAAAAAGCATGGAGCTAAAATATCGACTGAATGCACGAAGCCCAGCGTACGCCCGACTTCCGGGACAAGCATAGAACTTCCGGTGGTTTCACTTGCGCCAGGCTCGGAGAGCAGCTAAGCGTCATCAAGCCCCTATAGTAGAGATCAGTGCCAGTGAACACATGAATTAGCACTGCAGGGCGGTCTGGTCGTCACGAACTAACTTGTCACAGCGCTTAGCGTTACATTACAGCTGGCTTTAATGAGGAATTCTCTTGGTAAATCGGTAGGCAGATGAGAAATCTACCTTGGTAGCTAGATGAGAAATTTAGCCAGTGCAGTACACCCGCCAGCCTGGGGTCGTTAACGTGCACCAGGCAGTACTGATATACGACCGCGCGCCGGTACGATGCTCATCCAGATCGAAACGTCAGCGGAGTTCTCCTTCGTGTGGATACCCCTTTAATAAACCCGGTTGTCGTGGTTTTTCCTTCCACCGTGAAAGGAAAAAGTGCTATTCGATTAGGACCGGTATTCTCCCACTCCTACAAAAGATAAATACATTTTAGAGGAGTCAGAATATCCCGGTTTGAATCGAATAGCGCTGCGTCGTTTTTAACCTTCACAACGGCAACCGGGTTTCTTCGCAATGTTGAAGCTAGAGATGACACTGCGCCATTCGATTGAAACGGTATCCGCACACCTCTCTCTTCTTTTTTCTTTTTTTGCTCTCTTGTCTTCGCCGCCATACGATGATCGTCCCATGATAGTGTAGGCGGCATTTCTACACTCGGTTTATTCGCAGTTCAGAGCGCAGTCAAGAGGCTAAGAGACACGCAAACGCACGCAACTAAAAGCGCGTTGGTACGGTACACTTTCCGGTTCTGATTGCGTTAGCCACGAACATATCACATCGAAACAGAGATGCGGAGAGCCGTGAATCCGTTGTTTCTTGATAGGGGCCATCGGCTCGTGGTCGTCTCCGCTGCACCCTGAGGGAACAGGTATCCACCCTTCCTTTTACCCTTTTTGTTTCTCCCTCACTCGTCCGCCATCGTGATCGTTCCAGGACAGCAAGCGACACTCTTCAAGGGATGTCGTTACTTTCCGTATGAATGGGCTTTAAGCTGCGGTCCCACTGCTGTATGTGTACATAATGACTGCCTGCAAACACTGTGCGAGGTGCGTTCTTCCTCCTGTGGCGGTCCTGACACACATTGGCCGTGCAACGCTCTTATACAGATACATTCGAAGAATTCATGCGTATTTGTCCGCAGGCAATTTTCTCATCATATCTGCAGCAAACGCCCTGCCTTCTGTATACGACGTATGAGCAGTGGGATTGCTCGGCTTTCGGGTGAGCATGTATGCTCCCTTTTCAGGCTGGTGAAAAGCTCTGTTTTGGCACCTATTTTTCTTTTGCTTTCCTTTGCTTTGCCAGTTTAAACAACCAAAAGAACGACAAACAAACACGTAACATTTTTCTAAAAGATTAGAAATTTATTGGTGCGACGGGCACGTGGCTCTTAGGACTGCGGTTCGTCGCAGGTGTCGCAGCATCGGCACGGACTGCTGGTGGATGTCGATCCCTGCGGGCACGCGGCGCAGCGCACAGCTGCGCAGTTGGGCCAGTATTCATCGCGGTCTTCGGGCTTGCAATCTTTACAAAAAAAAAATAGAAAGAAAAAAAAGTACTTAGTATACGCTTTTATGCGGGAGCCACACGCTTTAGGTGGCTAAATAGACTATAACAATATTTCCATCCAAGTTTGCAAAAAAAAAAAAAGTGCTCGGAATAAACTTTTTTTTTTTGCGTTTCTAAAAATACATTACGGGCGAGTTTTATCTAAGAAAGAATTTGATTTCAGATGAACTTGCTTTCGAAAATGCGACATCTCATCCAGTCGTAGTTTCAAGGAATGAGAAGCCTCAGTGTTGCACGAAAGTTCTTCATCGACGAACGAGCTCATCTGAAATATAGGTACTCTCATTTTAGACTCGCTCGCTTTAGAGAACGAGCGCGTTAAAGTTGTATCACAGTTCAGCAATGAAAAGCCCTAGTTTAGATTAGGATTCTTCCTCAATAAGCGTGTTTGTCAAAACCGAGTACGATTATAGAAGAACTCGTTTTAGGAAATGAGCGCATCAAACCGAATCACAGTTCAGCGAATCAAAAGCCTAATTTTAGATAAGGTTCCTTCGTCGAAATGGGGGCACATATCTGAAGCCACCTCAGTGAGATAACTGTCACCGCTGACATCAGTAATAACAATAATAATAATTTTACTGCAAATGACCGAAGCGAGTGTGAAGTCAGACCACATTAGGCTTGACTGGCAGCGTCTTACAATCAGTGAAACGAGCCGTATGCAAAAGGAAACATGTAACATAAAATCCTCGCAAAGGAAATTAGAACAAAAAAGTAAAAAAGAGGTAAGAGGAATACTTTGTTTTACTCGCATACAATACTCCTTTGCATCCCCCACTGCTAAAGGTAAGCAATGCTCTGCTACGAGCAAATACATATGATCATCCGATTTATGATCGGTATTTCCTGTAGAAAGTGTTTTTTTATGAATATGCGTACACAGTCTTAAAAATCTCGACTTACAAACTTTATGAAAGCAGAACAATCGTGCCAGACGTATTTTTTTTTAATAGAATGATTGCCGGTCAAGTTGATTGTGCTTGGTTATGTTTTGTCAATTTCCTCGCACCTATCAGTGTTAGTAGACATGCCTGTCCTTTTTACGCTTTCCATCGGGAGAAGCTGTGTCCCATTACTCGCATGCAACTTACTTTTTATGACATCTCCACTAACTCTGAATATTTTTGTTAATCACGAGCATTTTAAGCGTCAAATGGAGTCACTGTTGTACACGTAGCTACCATATCGATTTTAAACCTTTTCTACGAGATCGTACGTGTGGACGTGTACATGTTGTTACGAATGTATAGCTGTTTGTGAGCGTCCTGTATTTTGTACTTTAGTGTGTCATACAACGACTTGGGTCGTTTTGAGTCACAAAGAACCAAATAAATAAATAAATAAAAAAGGACCGACTTTACTTCAATTCTTAATAGGCGTTCGGTACATAGAACTTTAGGTGAACCGGCAACCCTCGTGCTTATTCATCCTTTATTTTTACTTGGAACTGTTTCATCACTCTTTTTTTAATTATTATTAAACAATCGTCCAGTTGAGATTGAAGCAAACTGACAATACCTCTGGGGATGCAGTTCTGGCAGCAACTGCAAAGCGGAATATACGAGTTGTAGCGACATTTGACCTTCGGGCAGTCGGGAGTCTGGCAGCTTCGAATATTTGAGTGGCATTCTTCGTCGATGAATACGTTGGTACCTGCCGAGGTTAGCGGGGAGAAAACAAAACAAAAACAAAGGATGAGACCAGGAACACGACATATATGTTATGCGACTCCCATACTCCGCGCGCGCCACGATATGTCACGTGACGCTGTGGTGTCACGTGGCGTCACAACGTCCAGTGACGCCAAAGTGTCACAAGATGTGGCACGCGGCGGCCTTTACTTCGCCTTACGGTGTCACGTCTTTTTCATCACTTTCATTCATCATGTATCAAGTGAGGCACGTGCTAGAGCCGAAGAAACAATGGAGTTTGTGAACTTCAATGGGCTTTATCAGCTTAATACTACAACAAACGGGGCTGGAAATACGCTTGACTTGTGCATGACTAACATATCAGCAATCACTTTCGAGGCTGCTGACTGTCCTCTTGTCTCTATCGATAAATGGCATCCACCATTCACCCTTTCTATCGTACTTCCTGCTCGGACGTCGGCGAGTAATCAGTCTCTCGGGTATAACTACGCCCGTGGGGATTACCTTGGTCTTTACAATCACCTTCGCAACGTAGACTGGAGCGTTATTTCACTCTGTTCCAATATCGATAGCGCAGTTCAAGGTCTAACAGACATCGTAACTGCAGCCATGAATAATTTCATTCCACGCAGAAGTGGTCGAACTAGCAACGATCCTTTTTGGTTCTCCAGAGAGCTACGTGATGCGTTGCGTAAAAAAAGCGAGGTATCATAAAAAGTACAAGAACACCGGCATAAAGAAATGGCAGGGTCTGTTTAAAGAGTATCGTTCAGCGGCCAAAAAGTTGATACGGCGTGATCGGGAGAACTGGCGAAATTCAGTTGAACGCAATTTAAAACGCGATCCTAATGCTCTGTGGAATTACGCGAGGTATATGAGGACGTCTAGTCGATCGAAAACTATTGCATTGCAAGACGACTCTGGATATACATCTGAGCCGTCCGATGTCTGTGATCTTTTTGCTACGTTCTTCTCTTCCGTCGGTAACTTGATTACTCCGTGCACTGTTATGACCGATGCTCCTCTTGAATCTACCCACAGCTTGGCAGTTCCGAATCTTACGCTTGAAGATGTGCTTTCCGCAATAAATGAGCTCGCTCCAAAAAAGTCATGCGGTGAGGACGGAATTCCTGCTTTCATTGTAAAGGGATGCAGGGATATTTTTGCCCCTGTGTTGCTACATGTTTTTAACATGTCCTTAGAGGCCAATGTATTTCCTCAAGGATGGAAGAATGCAGTGGTTGTACCTATACATAAATCTGGTCGCACTGACTGCGTTAATAACTATAGACCAATTTCTCTTCTTTGTTCTTTTTCTAAGGTATTTGAAAAGGCAATGTATAAGCATATTTATTTTCATTTTAAATCGTCTCTTTGTCTCAACCAACATGGTTTTTGTCAAGGGCGTTCAGTGGAAACAAACCTTGTATCATTTTTGGAACACACTCTACCTAAGGTCACGTCCCGTGGACAAGTTGATGTTATTTATTTCGATTGCTCTAAAGCTTTTGATCTCGTAGATCATAAGTTGTTACTCGCCAAATTTTCAGCGTTGGGCATGACTAGCTCGTTTTGCAGTTGGTTGTCTAGTTATCTTGGCGGAAGACCTAACAGAGTGCTGTATGAAGGGTGTTTTTCTGCCTCATATGTTTTAAATACTGGAGTGCCTCAAGGGTCCAATCTGGGGCCGTTGTTATTCAACATTTTTGTCAATGATTTGGTAGACAGTGTGCAGCATTCAAAGGTGCTGCAGTTTGCAGACGATGTTAAGATTTATCGCGAAATTCATTCAACTACTGACTGCCTAATGATGCAAGACGATGTTCAGGCAGTTCTAAACTGGTGCTTGAAAAATAATTTGGTACTTAACCCCAGTAAGACCAAGGTTGTTTCCTTTACCCGTAAGACAAGCTGCATTGAGTACTCGTATACCATGTTAGGTTCAGCTATCGCGAGGTCAGATACTATTCGTGACCTGGGAGTGCTGTTTGATTCCCGCCTTTCGTTTACTGAGCATGTTTCGAAAGTTGTGAATGATTCTTATCAGGTGCTAGGCGTTATTTCCCGAATGACGCGGAATTTTCGTACTTACGCTAGCATGATTCATCTATTTCGCGCCCTTGTTTTGTCTAAACTTGAGTTCTGCTCAGTCGTGTGGAACACCATTGGATCGACTCAATCATGTATTTTAGAAAAAGTGCAGCGTCGTCTCGTGCGTATTGTTTACGATAGATGGGTTGGGAGGCGCATTTATTTTGATTATGAATACTTACTTAATCTGCTTGACCTGGTACCCTTGCACAAAAGAAGATTAGCGCGAGACATGACTTTTTTGTATAAGATAGTGAACGCTACAATTGATGCACCTTTACTTTTAAAGTGCGATTTCTTTCAGTGTTCCTCAAAAGCGTATCAGATTTTCATTTCTTTTCTACCCGCAGAAAGTTTGTGTCCAGTCCCCGATGACACGCCTTCAGCTCCTTTATAATCGCGATAGGAGTGATTTAGAATTGTTTTCACCCCTTTTAAATTTTAGAAGAGCATTGTTGGCCGCTTGACAAACATCTGTGCTCTGTTGTTCTCCATTGTTCTCCGTAGTTTTATTTATTTCCTTTTATATTTTCTAAATCACGTCTTGCTTGTTTGTTTGTCTGTATCTGTTCTTTTATTGTTTGTAATATGTGCGCACTGATAAGGCCTCGAGCTGTTTGTGGGCACATTAAGCAGAATAAAAAAGTCAATAAATATATAAATTCCCGCTCGAGGTCATGTGGCTGTGACGTCATGCACCTATCGACCAATCAGGATTTTCACGTAACGCCAGCGACGCCGGCTTTTCTGCCACGCCACCGAGGCCGGCCCGACACGAACTCCTTAAATCTACCGCGTTAAAATCTCCGCTCAATTCCGATAGAAAGTGCTGGGGCTCTAAACTCGTCAAACACAAAGTTGGGACCGGAGTTGACGGAGTGCACCGCTTGGACAATAACGACGATGACTTCGCGCTTTTGTCGCCGACGTCCGATCGGCGCGCTCCGCGAATTTGCGGCTCCAACTTTCTGTTTACGAGTTTAGGGCCTCTGGTCGTTCAAATCCTCGTTATTGTATTTGACGGAATGTCAAATACAATGACAAACGGGTGGTTCCTTTTTTCTTTTCGTTTTTCTACGATCTTTAAATATCGTTACGAGGCGTTTTTGTTAATCAGCGGTCGCGGCATAAATGTTACAACTTTTATTCATTTAAAACAATTGTCGTCATAACTTTTCATAAAGCAAAATCTTCCATCTTTCTTTCTTCGTCAACGGCCGTGAGAATATCATTATTAGAAGGCATTCTTCCTTCGTCCTTCTGCTGTAATGTCCCTGGTAATGCAGGGTGATCCGAAATAAGAGCATAAATAATAATTGAAAAGCAGTAAAAAAAGCATCCATAAAAAGTCTGTCCCACCTTTCTATGTATCTTCCTCATGTTTAATTACTGTTACCAACAGGCTTGTTTTGTACTAAAACCATATTTTTTTCTCTTGCATACGCAAAAACACGAACAACGCACCTGCGATGCAGTTCTGACAACACCTGCATATGTCGCCTTCGTCAGTTTCACTCTTGACGTCCCAGCAAACCGACTGGCCCCTGTGATACACGCAGTGCGGATCCCTGCGACAAACCTCGTCGGAGCAACGAGGCAGCAGACTGTCCGACGCGTAACACCCACACACCAGAGCAAGAACCAACACAAACCGCAACATCTTCGCTTCTATCACGGACGCCGCACTTTGACTCAGGCGGACACAAACCACGACCTCCTGCACAAACAAACGCGTTTCTGAAGCGCCACGGAAAGTGAAACTTCGCGTGTACGAAGACCGACGAATAACCGTTTTGTCTTAGTGCTATTTTTTTTTCTTTCTTTTTTTTCGCGTCCGGTTACACGTGTAGGTATATTGCATGCGATGTCGCAAATTTGTTTTGGCTTCTGTGCCTGTTTCTACGGACGAGGAAACACAGGCCTCCCGCGTTTCCCGTACCTGCAAAGTTGGCGGACGTCCAAGCAGTGACGTTGGTGACTTTACCAAAATCGATAAGACCATGTCGCGGTGCGAATGGCTTTTCTTTTTCGTTCTTTAGTATCTATAGGCCGTTTTATCGTGGGTAGCCAAGTGGGTAACACCATTTTGAGAGCCAGAGAGGACAAGGTAAAGGGCTGGATGGATGGATGGATGGATGTAAATGGCTATAACCTTTGTAACGGTTGGTAGCTTGCGCCACCTAGCCTAAGTCTAAAAAGACCAACATATGATTCCTCCCGCCCTTCTAAGACCAATTTTCTCCCCTAACTCTCACCAGACTGTGTGGGATATCACCAGGATGACCTTCGGGGGATCGGTAAAAAAACAACTAAAATCATCACCCCCGCCTCTTCCCCCGGCGAGGATGTCGCCAATTTTCCTCTGGTCAAACCTTGTCGGTGTTATCCCAGCACCAGACCCACTGGGAGACAGGGTTGAGACTGTGGGCCGGAGCCACGCGGCAGGGAGTCCCAATTTTCCTCTGTCCCGCCTGTCCCCAGCTGTGCTAGTTAGTTGTGCATCATTCAATTTTCCCTTGATAATTTCCACCAATCTTCTAATCGCCTCTTTGTAACTGTCACCTTTTTCTCTTCCGTCCTTCCATCGTCGCCAGTAAAACCCAGAGCCGCGGCCAAATCCGTTACCCCTTCAGAAAGGGCAGGGCGAAGCCCCGTGCACTTCAAAACCAAGTGCTCTAGTGTCTGGCTCTCATTATGGCAGGCGGCACATAATGTGTCTGTCTCCTGAAATTTATCCCTATACGTCCTCGTCCTCAAAACTCCCGTCCTCGCCTCGAACAACAAATAACTTCCCAATAAATTGTCAAACACAATTTCCTATGTCCTGTTTTTGGGACCTGTATATTGTTAGAGCTGATTTTTCCTGCATTCTTCCCTCCCAGATTTTCATTTCTGCACTCTTTCACTCCTTCCTTTACTGAAGTAGTCTGCTCAGCCCCATCACTAGTGTGTAGGTATTTAAATGTAAGTTTTCGGGTTCGGTCTGTCCATTTTGTGTTTAAACTTTTCATGTACAAGTACTTGAATACTTTCCGTGCCCACCGCGTATTATCCATTTCGGTCAATCTTTGTTCAAATTTCAACTTACTGATTGCCTCGCTGCTCTCAAAAGACGACCAGCCCCTAGCTGCCCCCTGTACTCCCTCATTTGGTGTCTTTCCATGTGCTCCCAGCGCCAATCTGCCTACGCTTCTTGGTCGAATCTCTAATCCTGATTGAACCTCTGATTTCATGCACAGTACACCATTGCCAAAAGACAGTCCTGGTACCATTACTCATTTCCATATACCTCTGACCACTTCATATCTATTATAGTTCCATAGTGCCTTGAGCTTCATAATAGTTGCATTTTTTTTCCTTTCTAGTTATATTCTCCTCATGTTCCTCTGGATATTTCCTTCCCTCATTGAGCCAGACTCCCAGATATTTGTATTTTCCTACATGGTCTATTACAATTTCTTGTATACTCGAGAGGTTCCCTCTTCTCGTACGTTAAACACCATTACTCCAGACTTGTCACTACTAGAACTCATGTCCAAGGTGTCCCTTCCACTCCAGATATTGCAGCTAGTTCCTGTAACATACCCTAATTATCTGCCATGAGTACTAAGTCGTCCGCATACATCAGTCCTGGTATTACCTCTATTACATTTCTCCCTTGCTGGTGCGTTAGAAAGAGTGAAAGTCCCGGATGACAGGCTTCGCCGGTGTCGGGTGTGTGCATTGCCGAACTTCGTCGCACTTTTTTGTGTGTTTTAAACTCCCAAACTTAATTAGAGCCATGGGGTTGGATGGCGACAGTCCCCCGGTCATCGGGACATTGCTTGGTTATAGGGTGCATGAATAACGACAGAAAGCGTCTAATACTGTCTGAGGACCTATGTAGCTTGCACGGAATCCGGCGAGTGGGCTGCAATGTCTTTAAGTCCATCGCTTTCCACATGACCCCGATCTCCGGCGCCAGTGGGTTGCGTCCGTAAACCGAAAAGACATTTCCCCAACGCCATCCTCTCGACCGTGCTCGGAACATTTTGTGAATGGAGCGCGCACCGAACTTAATGCTGTACCGCCCATGGTCATGGGGTACGCTCGCAAGGTACCTGCAAGTTTTCTCGTGATAATTGCTGTTTCAGCTTGTGAGTTTTTGTAACTGAATTCATCTTAATATTGATATTTTGAAGTGGTGACACTGACTCCATTTTATCATCTACAACCGACTTGCAGTTGAAAGCGGTCGATTTCCGCCGCCGGGTGTGGTTGGAAATTGTCAAAAGTTAGTTTATTGGTTTCCTGAATTTCGAGCTTTTGCGCGATGCCAGAGTTGCGAATCGCGAGCTCCAGTAACGTTGGTCTACCCAAGGCCTGGTTCACACTTACAGCTAACCCGCTGGCCAGCGATCGGTCGCGGCAATCGCGTGGACGCTGCCCAGCGGCTGAACGCTTGCAGATTGCCCGCTGACTCGCAAGTGAACCAGGTGTGCCGTCGATTTCGAGCAAGTGGCTTTGTCTGGCGATTTATTTCCAAATGCGCTTCGCGTAAAAAAAAAAAAAAAGATGCCGAAAAATGCCACGAGCTTGCGCGAGCAGCTTTAATAGCGTTGCACACTGTGCATAAAACGGATTACAGTGATGTTCAGGCCACGGTTCAGGCGGTCCAAGGTGCAAGGAAGTGAGCGAAACTGACGAAGAAGAAGCAGACTACAAACAGAAGGTCTTCAGAACAGGCAGTTATTACTTTCGCAGCATGCTACCAGAACACTCGATGTACACCGTTGCCCGCCTACTCTCCAGTTGCGTATGGGTTGCTTTCTTCGGGGCACTATTTCAGCCAGATAGCTTCGTGTTCGCCACGGAAAGAAAGGTCGCTGCGCCTCGACCACAAGACCACGTCAGCTATTACGGCCACAAGCAGGTAAGTATGATATGATACAATATTATGGTGAGGCAGCGTCGCTTAGATACTTCGTTTCGAAAGAAGTCGGAACCTTGCCGACGCTACGAGCTAATGGGATCAATTAAGTAGCGTCAAAAGTGCAAGTCATTTTGCATCTCTTAAGCAATGATAGAGCATGTACAGACACATGGCAAGCACCATGATGATGCGCTTTTGGCGTCGTCTGATTGGTATGATCAGCATAGAGAAAAAAACGCTAAAAAAAGACGGGACACAAAGTAGAAGACGGGCACAGGACATATACGCTGACTAACAAGTTAGCTTATGTCCAGTGTACAGTCTTCTACTTTGTGTCCCGTCTTTTTGGCGCTGTTTTTCACTATGTCGTTCAACCAACCAGCCCAGCAAGCTACCCTGTTGGTCTGATCAGCTCGTAGCGTCGGCTGCGTGGACTTAGAAGTAAGCAGGTGTTTACGAAAGGTGGACAACTCGATATTGCGTAACCTACGCATCGCACACACACACAAAAAAAGGCTTACATTCTTTTTGGTTTTAAGCCAGAGGCCTATTTTAGGAAAATTTTTGAAGTTTGCGTTAATTAAATTGTTAATTATTTTCGTGTAATAACTTCTTTAAATATTGAGTTTAAGGGCATGATTTTATTTCGAAACTTATTGCGCATCATCGAAAAACATAAAATAAAATAATTGGAGTGCAAGAGAAGGACGCGCTGCATTTTACAGCTTTCTGAAAAATCGGTACAACTTCGAATGGGTTTTTAAGTTTCGGTTTGCAACCGGAACGCCTCTCGGCACCGACGGCACCGCGCCCTGTGGAGAAATAGTGCAACCTGCCTCTGCTGCGTTGCGCGAGGACAGCGAAGCAGATGTTGGTTGCGCTATTTCTCCACGGGACGCGGTACCGTCGATGCCGAGAAGCGCTCCGATTCCAAACCGAAACTCAAAAACCCGTCGAAGTTGTGCTATTCTTCAGAAAGCTGTAAAATGCAGCGCGTGCCTTCTATCGCACTCCAATTATTTTATTTAGTGTTTGTCCGATGATGCTCAGCAAGTTTCCCAATTAAACCATGCCCTTAAACTCAATATCTAAAAAAATATATTACGCAAAAATAATTAACAATCTAATTATTTAGAACTTCAATAATTTGCTAAATAGGCCCCTGGCCTAGGAACCAAAGCGACACAAGCCTTTGTTTGGTACAATGAGTAGTTTTCGCAATATCGAATTTGTCCACGTTTCGTGAAACACCATGCATAATAAGGTTCGCAAACCCCGTACCACAAAACGTCAACACACTTTGCCCGACGTCATATCAAGGCTTAGGACAGATCTGGTAGAGGCGCTGAGTGATCACTCGCTAGACGCTTGCGGAACATCACTGCGCCATGTTGGTACAGGGGCGGATCCAGACCTCCATTTTAGGGGGGCGGTTCCTCGGTGTAAAACGGCGGGGGGGGGGGGGGAGTGTTTATATTTTTTGTGGAGTTATCGTTTTTACTAAACTCTGATAACATAATATAGATCTTGAGAGCTTTTGTATCGGTTTACCTGTCGGGGATGAACTCTTTGAATTAAAACCTTTCGGGTGACCACGCTAGAGGTAAGTATCTAGAAAATTGTGGTGGCACTATCCTTTCTGAACACCATAACGCAAGGAATTTTGTAGTTCATAGGAAACGGGATTACTCCATTCGCGTGGCAGTGTGCTAGAAATAGAAAAAGAAGTTTAACTACTGGGGATGAATGTTTGGTGCTATAGCGGCTGTGACAATTGCAGACAGTGTAACTTGATGGCTCAGATATCCCCGGCGGGGCTACAACTTTGGGCTCCTTTTGCTTGAATATTTATAAATTCTCGTTACACCCGCGGAGCATGTACGGAGAGCCAACCTTTGCCAACTATACGGAGGAAGCTCATGCAGCTAATGACAATGCGAAAAACGTTTTAATCTAAAACTCGGCTGTTCTTTGAGATTAAGCTTGGCATAGTAGTTAGAACTTTATATTCAGTGCCAAAATGCAGAACGTGGTTTTAAAACATACTCTTCATTGTCGCCGGTTGCTTCAATAAAGCGAGTACGTTGCAAACAAGCGACAAAAATGGCCCGGCGGCTTCGACGCTGCTCGCGACGTCAAAACACTGTTGACGCAGCGAGCGAAACGAACGCTGCCAGGCAAGTTCGTCGGTTGTTCGCCGTATATTTGGAATGTCCAGAGCGCAGCACATGCGGCATTGCCAACCCAAACTCGTGTTTTCATGTGTTCTGGATGCAACTCGAGAGAACGAAACCGAATAATTGTTGAATATTTTTGAAAGCATGTTGCTGTTCGGCAACTATAACTTTTAAACTTAGACAAGACCTTAAACCAGCAATGGATCCTTCCAAATTATATTCAATTGCACTTCGTCTGGATATTTTCTGTATGAAAAGAACACTTACTTGTTTCTGGGTAGTTAGCTCATTCGTCAGGGTCGAGAGGACAGGTGCAGAGATATGATGGGGCAGAGCGGTTGTCCGGTCGGCGAATCTCAACTGGGCTGAAGGCCGATCACGACTACAGCATGGATGTTTGGGAGTCGGTGTTCACTCGAACGGGCACAGGCACTGTCTATTTAATTTTTGAAAGGGCTCGTTTTCCCCAAGTCCCTAGGTAGGGAATTCGAAGCCGCAGTTGCAAACCAGCAAGCCCCGCCTCTGTTTCGTTCGACACACACATATTCGCTCCTGCAAAGCCGCGCGAAAGCTTTGCCGTCAATCCACAGAAGCCGCGTTTAACTCGAAAAGTAAAGACGGCGCCAAGGGGAGACAAGGGGTAGCGGGCGCCTTTCCTAAGATATGTCCCGTCACCCTAAGTTGAAACGGCATTGTATACAAATAAATGCCTACGGCGTCGGCTTGAGGACCCCGTGTAAGCAGCCTCCAGCCTTTAGAGTGTTCGTACCGTTTATCTTTCTTTATTAGCTTCCCGCCACGAGAAGTCGTACCGCAGGCAGTATGAAGCCCATTAGAGGAAACATCTCCCCCTTCTGGCGCTCGTCGGCTTCTTTCTGTATTCCGCGCTGCGGCGCTGATCCTCAGTGAGGGATGGAAGCGAGGACGAAAGCGGGCTTTTTTTTAGGCCAAGGTCGTGGGGAAGTCCGGAGCGTCTTCAGGAGAAGCTCAGACCCAGACTACACTGTACCCAGAGCATTTGCTTCCTCTCTCAGTTGAGAAGAAAAGCAATCACCTGGTTGTACAAGCTGCATCCCCCCCCCTTTCCTCGAACGTCTCCTCCTGGTACGTCCCCTCCGCACTTCCCTTGGCAATGAGCACACCGTGCCAATAAGATACCTTTAGTGAGCCCGTGGGCGACAGCATCTCAAAGCAAGCCAAAAAAGACATGCCAAAAGACAAGCCCAGAACCACGAAGAAACCATCAAACGAAAAGTGATGAAAAGGCGGCCGCTAGAGAGGAAGGATAATCCGCTGTGTATAGGATCGCACCCTTGAGGAAGGCTGCTTGGCGTCTGCGTTTGGGAGCTTTCAGGGCACAAATTTTTCGCAACCTGCAAGGAGAGAGAGGAGACAGAGAGAGAGAGAGAGAAGGGGACTAGATATGTTGAAGGTATTTTCCCCCCGTGCTCGACGTGCTGGCCTTGTTTGGAAGTGTGCCTGCAGTCGAGGACCCTGATATTTGGTGCGCCTCCCCACTGTCTCTCCACTTCGAAACTCCTGGCGCCGTCCCTGTCGGGAAGACGTACCGTGACCTTGACGGAGATAAACCCCACTTTGGAAGCGCCCAGCAGGTGCGTCCACCCACCGCTGTTTTAATCTTTTGTCCCTCGCGTCGATTGCTTACGTTTTTTCTTCGAGCTGACGAAGAACCCCGGGGGGGGGTTGCCTGGCGAGGCGTTTGGGGGGCGATCGCCCCCACCGCCCCCCCTTGGATCCGCCACTGTGTTGGTATGAGGTCAAACGATTTGTGCTGACCTGCGGCAAGCGAGGACTGCGTGAGACTTATGTTAGGGATGTTGGACGAAACAATCCACCTTGCAGTACTTTCAGATCGAACGTAGGAGGGCGTAGGTAATTTTTGAAGGGGTCTATATTGTAGGAAGGCTGAACGCTGAACAAACCTTTTCTACAATATATTTATCTAATTGTTGTGCTAGGAAGTCTTTATCTGCGGCAGGTTAGAAGTAAAAATGTGCGTGCATCCTCTTGATCGCTGGTCAGAATGAACCAGCTCCCATTGTTTTCACTACATTACTTCGCTTTTTGTAACTTCAAAGCTAACGATGCCTATTATTGAATAAGATCGTGCAATAAAGGTTTCTTAGAAGCGCGAGTCATTCAGAATTTCCGAACAGGTGCAAGAAGGGGACGACTTCATCATCAACTGCTTCGTCAGCAAGGGCACCAATGTCTCGTGGACAAAAGATGGCTGGCCCCTGCGGTCCTTGTCTCAGTCGGGGGCTTACACGGTGTCCGAGTACACACAAGGACTTCAAGTCTCCCGCCTACAAGTATGGAACGCCGAGCCGTACCATAGTGGCGTGTACAGCTGCTCCGAACGTTCGTCCGCCTCTCACGTGCTCGAAGTGTCGCCAAGGAGCGCCAGCCGACCTGATACTCCAGTGTGTCACAATCTTGTGAGGTGCATTGGAACATTTAGTCGCTCATTTACAAAAATCCTTACCATAAGCTCCTATCATTCGTGCTGTACAGTTTTTTTTTTTTTCAGAGCTTTTTTGTAAGTCTAAATGCTTCCGACGAGGTATCATTACTCGGGGATGACTACCTGTTAGCATGAGAGTTTTTATGCCTTCTTTGTAGTTTGCGTTTCCGAAACACTGACAGTGGGAGCACAGAAAGCGATGCGGAAAAGGACTGCTAGAAGCGAACAAGACAAGAGCTTGCCTTGTTCATTTCTTTTACGTGTCGTTCGTACCACTATTTGTGTTCTTGTTATGTTTATCCGATTAACCCGAAAGTTAATTTTGGTACTGATTGTGAAAGTGCATTTCTGAGAATTCATAGTTGAACTTAGCAAACTGCAAACCGAAAGTTTGAAGTTTAAAGATGTGAGGACTAATCTTGGCTACACTATACACGCTCACATTTTTATAGAAAAAGGTAGCATAATGGTGATATCAAAAACCTCTGGCGTTTTGGTGCAAGCGTGTAGCTTAATTTGAATATTCTGTTATTTTGTCTGCGAGTTTCTTTTCTATCATCCTGAGGGACAGTGCAGAATAGCAAAGGCACCAGAATGCCCAGTGAACGAAGCGAATAAAGTGCCTTGACACGACTTGGCCTTTACTGAAGGCATGTACTTACGTTGCACTGTACGCAGGTTCCCAACGAATCCCTGCACCTGGACTGCGGCCTGGCCGGAACGAAAAACGTTGCCTGGTACAAAGACGGAAAACCTCTCATCTTGAGTGACGACATTTCCTTTGGTACCGGTACCACGTTGGAAATCAAGCACGCCACCGAGAGGGACGTAGGCGTCTATGGATGTGCCGATTCGCACGGGGAACAGCAGGCTCCCATAGCAAACGTACTTCGGCTGATTACACCTATATTTATTGAACCTTTCCCAGGAACTGTTCGAGTTCACCCGGGAGAACCGGTGCAACTTGTGTGTCACGCCCACAGCCTACCTGAACCAAGAGTAAGCTGGTCAACCGGCGAAAAACATCAATCTTCGGGAGCCGTGTTGTCCATCAGGAGAGCTGCGACTTCCGACGCCGGAGCATACACCTGCAAAGCCACTCACGAGAGCTGCGAACAGTTTGTCGCTGAGCGTCCGGTGACGTTGAAAGTTTTTGAATCAACGATGCGCACCAACGAACCTTACCAGGGCAACGGTATTACGCTCGTTCCAGGCTCCGAGTCCCTGTCGTTGAGGTGCGATTATCCGTACAATCGGGATTTAAAGATCTACTGGTTTATGGGTAACGAACGGGCGCCGATTCAGCCTTCCAACAAGTATAACATCGATCGTAATGGTCAGTTTCTTACCATTAGGCAGCCGTCGGAAAAAGACGTGTCCAACTACACCTGTGTCGCTTTCGATAGTTTGGTCAATGAAAGTGCCGTCATTATAGTGGGTCTCAGGGTGAAAATTCGAACTGAACACACAAAAACGTTCGTGGAACACAGCGATGGATATTTGCACTGCGCCGTTGAGGGTGTTCCTAAGCCGGTTGTCCGTTGGTATCGGAACAACAAAGAGATGCATATTCGTGGGAGTAAGAAATTCGTATACAAATCCATCAGCGGTGCGTTCGGAGACACGATCGTTCTGCGACGGCTGGAAACAAAAGACAGTGCGATGTTCACCTGTGTGGCTGATAATGGTCATAGCCAGGATAGAAAAGTAATGCATGTTTTTGTGAAGGGAAAGCATAAAGCTGTTTTTCCGTTCATTTTTATATGCCTTGAAGTGGCCCTTTTGATCACGATTGCCGTGAAGTGGCGAAACACCAAACTGGAAAAACTCCAGCAGCCTCCTGCTCAAACTCCAAGGGCAGAAGAGACAGGTCAGACCCGTCCCGAGGCACCGCTAGAAGAAAAGCTTAAGAAAAAGGAGGATTTGACGATCGCCGAGCTTAACGAGTTCCTTCATCTTGTAGAATCGACGGAGGTTCCGTGTGCTGACATTGAGGAAGGCAAGGGAAGACTTAAGAAACCAGAGGCTAGTTATCCGGACCACGAACCGGCCAGAATACCTGCGAAGGGTGCATCGCTTTTTCTGAACCAAGTGACTCTCAACAAAAATTGGAGAAACAAGCAAAGTACCTCGACGAGTGCAAGCGTCCAGAGTCCATAGTGACGGCAGGAACAAACGAAACGACACTGAAATTGGATGTTAGAGGGATTCCAACAGAAAGCCGAGTTATCAAGTTAGGAGGACCACGAACCTCAACAGTACCTGGAAAGCCAGATGCTTTCAACGCTTGCGACGAAACATTCATGGCACAACCGGGAGTTACGATTCCAGAAACCCCAAGTCCAGAAACTTCCAAAATGGGACTTCTAGGCTCGCGGCCTCCAGGGAAAAGGCTTGCAAGCATAGAGCTTCCAGGAAAAGTACAAAAAGAGACGGTCCTTTCAAAAACACTAGGTTCGAGACCTTTCTGGGACAGGGTTAACAAAAACAGAAATGCTTGAACCAAAACATTCAAAACCAAGTCTTGCCGCGAAAAGACTGGACGAACCAGCACTTCAACGATCAGGAGCTTATGCACCTAATCAACAAGCTGGAGGCTATCGGAAGCGGTCTAAATTGCCTCCAGAAAGTTTACTTTCTCCGGGACTAAAATCAGCCCTTACCGATATCAAAGAAGGTGCAGATGAGGCTTCTGAGGTTCCGCTTCAGCGTGAAAAATTAGTATCCCACCAATTAAATGTCGAAATCAATAACCCGGATAGCCAGCACGAAGAAATAGCGCGAGCCTCAAAAGACAAGACCTCTGTTAAACGGCCTTCTGTGTCATTAGCAATGCATAAAAAGAAAGAAGAAAAAATTCCGACTCTTTTCGAAGCTTACGAAAAAAGTTCGGAACATGGCAAAGGAAAAAAAGAATCGCAGTCTCCAGGCTCCGAGCCTTTCAGTCCTAACCTAGGACCAGGGGAGTTTTACGAAATTGATACCAAAGTTATGCCCCTGCCTCATGGAGGGCGAAAGGAAAACTTTCCAGAACCCACTGTACTTTCATCTACCTCTAACCAAGCTGCGAATGAAGAATGGGTGGCAACCATGTCACGCTTTCAGGGCCAATCGTTCGAATTTCCATCGCAAACGACATCTGTAGAAGAGGAAAATAAAATAAAAAATCTAGACGAGTCGACCCCGGTTGCGTCAGGTGCCATACGTGAGAAACTTTGGAAACCCTCTGAAATTAAACCGCCTACAAAGGTCTCATCAAAAGAATTGTTAGGTGTATCAAGCGGGGACATCGACCTGAATGACAAGAATGGAGGGAAAGTCACACGCGGCTTTAAAACACAAGGCACGGTCCTTGGTATGTCAGCATCTGAGGAGACCGAATTCGGGCCACCGAATGAACCATTACGCGGTGTTGCTCTCAGTAATTATCAGAAGAACGGCATGCCACACAAACAGCCATCCGAAGTGACGAAGGACGAAACCTCTGAGATTGAACTAAAACCATCGCTTACACACAAGGGTCGTGCTAGCGCAGCCGGAAAGGCTGTAGTCGACCCAGGTCGTTCTGGCAGTGCTTTCGGAGAGACGTCGCCTATCCCACCCGGGAGCCGACCAATCGAACTTGGGTTGCCTCCGCTGCCACAGGCTCTAGACAAAGGTGTGGTATATGCAAAGCATTCGCCAAAGCCCCTGATAAAAGAAAAAGACCTCACCAGGGCCACCATAACAACTGACTCCGAACATGGTAAAAAGCACCCTGATTACAAGAAGCCTTCGGTCACGCATTTTGAAACCCGACCAATGGAGGTACAACGTAAAACTGCTGCGTCACTTTCTCCTGACAAGGCTGTGCAGCGTGCTTCGACCGTAGTGGAGGAAGGAATCAAACCAATATCGTCTCCAGGAAAAGACTCATTAGAAGCAGAAAAACCTCAAAAGAAATTAAAAACCGTGAACGGGGCTTCTGAAATCACCGCAGCGGACTCTGCTCGGTTGAACCTGTATGGCAAGGAACCATCGGTCCCACGATTCCAGATTCGATCAACAGTTAGGTCTGTCACTCCGGAGCTTTCGGATAAACTTTCAAAGCCATTTTTCGTGAGAATTGGTGATAGCAAAAAACCAACTGCTGTTCCGGATGCTGCCGAGAAGGATTACTCAACCACGGCAGAAACTAGAGCCTTGTCAACGGTTTCCGCCGGTGCTACAGGAAAGGCGGTAGCAGATCACGATGTGCCGAGTACCGCCACAAATATAACAGTTGTCACACTACCCGAGAGCAAAGCAATGGGTAGGCTTAATCAATCGACTTCTTTAGTGCAAGAAGATAGCTTCATTCAACCAAACCTCACTGACGACAAGGACGAGCTGAAGGCCACGGTGGTTCCGGATAAAACTTCCGTTGATTCACAGAAGACGAAAGGCCTTGCGATTACCACTAAAAAGATACCTGCAGCTCACGGCGAGGATCTACCTGGTGTGACAGAGTCAATGCTTGACGTAATCGTGATCCCATCTAGCGGAAAAGAGATTTCATTTTCAGCTGCACCACTTCAAGATAAAGTTGAAAAACATTTCCATATCGGAGTTGACGACTCAGGAAAACAAATGAGTGTTCGTGATGATGCTTGTCTAGCACTAGTCCCAGATTCGACAGCGCCAAGCGACCGTAGTGGTCCCACTACCGAAATCTTCAGTCCTGTCGTTGATTTTAAGGAGGATCGTCCTATTAAACCAGCCGTTCTCTCCGACCGTAGCCATTTAAATAATAAGCTAAAGAAACAAGGGAAATACGAAGCACAGTCCGACGTGTCTCAAATACAAAAGAAACCGGAACCTTGGAGTGCAGGTGTTGTGAAGTACCATTCGAATGAAACAGAACTGTCCTCTTCATCGCTGCCTTTTGATTTTAACCGGAAGCAAATACCACCGAAGTCTTCGTACTCAACACCCAATCTTCCGTCGGACACGTCGAGTGAGTACATTAAAATGCTGCCCAAGAATATCGCAAAGGAGCGTAACCAGGAGGTTAAAAAACTCGCCTCTTCAGACGTTGATGTTAATCTCGCTACCAGGGTGCCTGAAGTTGTGCAAGTTAAAACAATTTCGAAACCCCAAGGAGAGACACCACCGAAAGAAGCTCCAGAAGACCAGAAGTTGAAAAGCAGACCATCGAAGACAGCTGGCCCAGGCTCGGATTCAACAATAGCGAAAGAATACGGCGCCGAAAAATCCCCTGCTTTCAATCACTCATCATCGCCCGGTGAGCAGCCATTCCCTGAAGCTGGAAGCTTGACCATTGATGTAGGCACTTCTGGACCTGGGAGCTCGACGATTCCTAGTTGCAGCGTTTTTAAGGAACAAGAGGGTCCTGAACAAAAACACGACACCGAGACCATCGCCATGTCCACCAGCGTATTCAAAACTGATGAGACGTCAGGCAAGAAATCTGTGGAACACGTCTCTGGTGGCACGCTACAATTCCCGGCCACCCCTAAACCAGCAGATGGCAAGAGTACCGTTCTTTCGGAAACGGGAAGGCAACACGCTGGAAAGGGGTCCCATTTCTCTGACATTGCACCCTTTCGAGTTCATAGTGCCGAGTGACACAGAGCTAGAAGAGGAAACTAGTCCTAAACGCCAAATGAAGGTACATTTTGGAGGTTCACAGGAAAGGTACCGCTGGTTTGATTCGCCGCACGGACGACGGCGGCATACGGAGCCTTCCTCCACGTCGACGGAACGCGACACCGCGTTGACTGAAAGAGGCGTCGACACCGCATTGACTGAAAGAAGCGTCGACACCACGTTGACGGAAAGAGGAGTCGACACCTTGTCGATAACTGAACCCCTAGACGCAGAATCGTTGGAGTCTTCTGCAGCAGGACCCCCTGATGCCGCGTATGTTAAGGGGTCTGTTCAATCGCCCAAGCAGTGCTAGAAATAAGGGAAGTCAGGCGAATCGACAAGTGTGTGACTTATATTTACTTTGTCCGCTGTCGCTGATGGACGCGATGGGTTAGTTGTATATTTTGCTGAAAATAATAACTTCTAATAAAGCGTGCTTCAAACAAATATGTTACGAAAATACGGTATGACGGGTCTGGTTTCGTTGTTTCGCCCTTGGCTATTTCTGGTAGGGCATGGTGCGTGCTGTCACCATCGCGTCTGGAATTTTGTGGCGTTTAAAACATGAATTTATACATTCAAAACTTTTAAACTATGATCTCACGCGTATGGTTTTAGTGTTGGAGATTGGAAGCATGCGACGCGAATTTGAGGACTCTGTCACCAAACGTGCATACATACTCAAATGAATAAGTAGGTTTTCGAACGCAGGAAGAACTTAGGTAAATAAAAAGACATCGCCTAAAAACAAGATAAAAAATCCTTATTTTTGTGTTTTCACCAGAAGGACGCGGTTTTAGCAAAAGTTTGGCAAGTCAAAGTCCTAACGAATCTTGATTTTCCCGCGCATGTTTAGGGAATAAACGATGTAAGCTATGGTGCTAATGATGTTTGCTATGTCACACTTTTACGTAAGTGTATTGTATATTTGTTGTAATGTGTAAACAATGGGTCAGAAAAGGTCAAGAAAAAATATGCACTTTCAGAGGTATATATTTGAAGTTGACGTTTCGGGTTGTGACAGCTCTTCATTAGTTCTTCGCGTCTTCCTTGGTTCCAGGAGACACACATACGTGATGATCTCCGATCAGCATTCCGATGTGCGGTTTGTTCATACGCTCCTGCTCACCCTAGTGGCTCACAGTTGTTAGTTTTTACGCAAAAGTGCTGCGTAGGTTTTATGTTTTCCGAGCCTTTGAGAGAAAATAGCTTTTTTAGTGTCGAACAAACACCATGTCCGGCAGTCGAAAGGCCTCTTAAAGATCGGTACAGTGGAGATTGTTCAGGTTTCGTAAACAGCTCTTGCAATCTAGTAAACTTCCTGTACCGACACAGTTCGTTTCCTACCTGTAAGATACGAGACAGTGTAATGGGACGCTAGAGTGCCGCCGTTCATTACAGGTTATTTTGTGCAGTAACTTGACAAAATGGCAACTAAACTAATATAACAAATGGGGAAAACACCTCGTTGAAATAAATATGTTTCAAATACGTTTTGCAGATTTGGGGTTTACTCGGCGTACAACTTGCTTTGTGCGTTGTCGTCAAGGCTATCATAGTTTTCGCAGCGCTGTCAGAACCGCCTGCCCGTGAGCGGAGCTTCATCTGAATTCTTCTCGCACGAGAGTACAAGACGAAGCCGCGTGCTTGCGCGGAGCTTAGCAATAGTTGTCGTAGTTAAGTGTGTCGTTGGACGTTTAGACTAACGTTAGCTTAAACAGCGTGACGTTAACCTGCCGAAGTTTTTGGCGACAGTATTGCACGCTGAAGGGGAGAAACCTAGCCAATGCTGTATGACTGCTATCCTGAGGTATTTAAAGTACATCACGCAGTAGTGACACACGAAAGCACGACGGTACGACAAAACAAATTATTCGTTAGTAGTTTAGACAGCAGGAGTTAAGTCTGCAAGAGTATGGCGAAATTGTTACCCTCTGTAGATGATAAATTTAGCCAGTGCAGTACGACTGCTAGCCTGGGGTCTTAACGTGCATCACGCGGTAGTGATATACTACCGCACTCTGGTACGATGTTCATCCAGATCGAAATGGGCAGGGTATGGGATCGTTGTTGCTGCTAAGGAAATGAGAGGCTCGTCAAGGAACGATTGAGCGAATACTTTAGAAGGGGAATACAAGACACTCCCCGAGGATACATCGAAAAAGTCGACAACGAAGATATGCGGAAACACGCGTGACGGCGGCGGCGGTACCGTCGTCGCATCCGCGACCCTGTCAAACGCACCGTATTCCGAGGCGTCGCGTTCGCGCACTCTGGCGGCGAGAGGAGGTGGGTGTGTGAGAGAGGCGTCGCCAAATAAACTGCTCCACCAGGGGAAGATTCGGCGCGGCCGTCGTTCCGTCTAACGCGAATGAGGAGAGTGTCCTGTGTACCACCCCTAGTAAAGTATTTGGATTGAGTTGCCCTTTTATCTCTCTCCCCTTCTCCCAATTGGAGATAAATAAATAATTTGAATTTGAACCCAGGAATCCTGGGTGTGCACCTTTAGCCCGGTACGACAATCTATACTTGAAGTTTACTGTGATGAGTAATATACCAAAATCCAGGGGTCTCAAACACGCGGCCCGCGGGCCGCATGCGGCCCGAGACTCCCTGGGATGTGGCCAACGGGCATTCCGCAGCTACGAGCCCCCGTTCCCTAAAGCCCCTTCATGTTTCAAAAGTAGCGCAAGGTGCGTCGATGCAGGAGTCATGTGCAACGTGCAGCCCTTGGGAAGATCATGGCGGCACAGCGCAGCACCGAGCTAGATTTCAGACGCCATGAATTTCCCAGAAGTGACGCGCGGCATGTGTCTTGAGCATTTCCACAACAATGAATGGCGCCACTTTTCCCAGGATAGAGGGGCTTTACCGTTCCCATGCCTCGAGCGCCCCATGCGCCATAAATAATAGTTTTATGTCGTCGATTTATTTTCGCTCGGAAAGGAGCTCTGCTCTGTTCACAAGTTTATCACTACTCTGTTTTGTTTTCGACGAAGTATTGCTTCGTCTAAATATTTGCTTCTCAGCCCTTCCTCATGTAGACCAGCCGGAATGGCAATACCACTACTAGGGTGTATACAAGTGCGAGTTCTTTGCTCAGGCACGCACCTCAGGTGCACGAAATCTTGCTCAGCAGGAGCAACGGCCGAAGATAAAGCTATCAGCTCGGGCTTCTACCTGTCGGAAAACAATTAAAAAAAAACTTTCAGCCTTTCCACTCTGGTGAAGAAGGAAGACCAGCAGAGCTGTACAATGGAAAGTAATGGCCGGCCGCAAGTCGGCAAGCCAGAGTGGAAAGGCTGCCGCCATCTATGAGCGACGGCGGCGACCAGATACATGGCTGGCCGCCGTCGCTCATAGATGGCGGTAGGTGTCCAGAGTTCGGTGTCTTCATTTCTTTGCAGGGGACACGATCCTGGGGGAACTAGACCTCTAACAGCTCCGCTGAAAAAGTACCTATGAAGAGAAATTTCGCCCATGTTGTTCAGCCTAGTGAATTCGTGCAACAAGACAAAAACGGAGCGCTTGTTCTCGTTCTATTGGAAGCTGCAAGCACTGTGGTATGGCGGTGTCTTCAATTTTTATAACCTCAGGTGTAGGGCCCAAAGTAGTCGCATATGCAAATAAAAGCTAAAGAGTACAAAACAATTAGTTTACAAAAGTAGAAATCACAGGCTAGCGGTTGTACTGCAATGGCTAAATTGCTCATCTACAGCTGAGAGACAAAAAAAATTAGTTGTTAGTTGTTTATACAGCAGGAGTTTAGTCTACCAGAACATGGCAACATTGTTACCCACTGTAGATAAGCAATTTAGCCAGTGCGGTACAACCGCTAGCCTGGGGTCTTTAACGTGCACCACGCAGTAGTGATACGCGACCGCACGCCGGTACGATGCTCATCCAGATCGAAACGGGCAGGGGTAGGATTGAACTCAGGATCCCTGGGTTCTGCAGCGCGAGCTTTCGCTCCACGTGCTCCGAGCTGGTGTGCGCTAGCCCACTCGGCCACCGATCCCCCTGAGAGACAAAAAGTCGCTCGTTAAAGGCAGGCTAACTTCAAGGACGACAGCGACGACGATAGCAAGATGCTACACCGGGTGACTGCGGCGCTTTGTCGAAGCCCTGAATGCCTTGGGGGTGGCGGCCGTCTACCAACACTGAGCCACCTCCTGGAGCCTGCTGCCTTCACTGAGTGAGCGATGACACCACCAGACCACCAGGGATTTTCCATCTGAGACGTTCATTGATCAGCAGGCGTTGGATCAGCCCATGGGAAGTCACCTGCAGCTGTCGATGGCAGACTCGCGTGCACTTTTCCACGGTGGCCCTTCCCGAACCTTCAAGCAATGGTGTTTGCGATGTTGAGAAGGGCCGCGTCGATTCACTCCACCTTGTAAATATCATCTCGTAATCACCATCACTATAGACGTGGCACCGCGAGCATCCCATGCTACGTTCATGTCGCTCTTTCCGCCGAGTGCCACGGGCTACTCCGCGAAGCCAACAGGAGGTTGTTGCCTTTCTTAAATATTACTTATTATAGTTATTATTATTTTTTATTTTATATTAATATTATTGTTATTATTATTAATATTATTATTAATAATAATTATAAGTATATTAATAACATACCCACAACCAATTCTTTTTGGATGAACACAAGGCTTGTGTTCTTTTTATCATCTTGTCACTCCGCAGCCAATGGTGTTGCTTGATTAGCCGAAAAGAACTCCGAACAATTGATAATATGTGGTATGTGATATATTTATTTTAGCCCACGAGTGCCGCGGCGCTGCAGAAAGGCAAATCGCCCATACCTTGAAGTCCCGCGGCGCCGCTTCCAGTGATTCATTCATTCATTCATTCATTCATTCATTCATTTATTTTTCGTGCTCATGAACGGCGAGTAGCCTATGTAATGATGCACAGAGTCAAAAGAAACACACATAAGAAATCAACAGCACATGCAACAGCTAATATCTATTATGGGGGAACAGGAAATAGGTAACAGTTAAATATCAGCCAGAGAACGCCTAAACGCTTGAACACTTGAGTTGAAAATGTCGATGTCGATGCTGTTTGTACTGAACCTGTTATAAAAATGTTGGATGCGGTTCATGGGACTGGAGAGGTCGATTTTTTGAACTGAGAAAGTGGGATTAACCCTCAAAAGCACTCGCGGTACATATATGCTAATAGCTGATGTAAGGGTCGAACAGTCAATGCAACCATGAACGCATTTATACAAAAAAACTAGATCGCGCTCAAGTCTTCTCGAGCTTAGTGTAGTACAATCACATCGTCGTAAAAGCCTGTTATACTCATAATAAACACTGCGGCCAATATAGCGATCATATACAATACGGAAGAAACGTCTCTGCACGTTTTCGATTTTTGCTTGGTTTGCATTACCAATACAATTCCAAACAACAGAACTAAACTCAAGCTTGCTACGTATTAATGAAAAATACAAAATGAATATGCAAGCTGACGAAGAAATTCACGTGTTATTCTCGAAATAACACCTAGCGTCAGATAGAGCAGCATTTGTGATGTTGGAAACATGTTCATTGAATGACAAAGATGAATCAATATATACTCCTAGATCTCTTGTGCATTCAACCCTACGCAGAGTAGGTTCTCAAGATAATAACAAAAACTTACAATTTCCAGTTTCTTAGAAAAGGACACAACTACAGTTTTTTTAGGATTTAGTGTTAACAAATTGCGGCAACACCAATGATGCACAGCATTAGCATCCTCCAGTATCATTTCACAGTCATAGATGGATGAGACCTGCCTAAACAATTTGATGTCGTCAGCATATTGCAAAATATGTGAATGGCGGACACAAGAACCCAGATCATTTATAAAGACATTGAATAAAAATTGGTCCTAAGTATGGACACCTGTGGCATGGATGATGATCAAAATAAATCAGTGTCGAATGATGAGCGAGGCTGATTATGGTATTGATGAAGAAGGTGAACGAAGGAGCGTCAGCGCCTAGCAGCGGTCTTCGCAATTGCGGTGTCCGCGGGGCCGCCATGGGCTGCTGACTTCTGGCAGGCCGAGCGAGAGCTCCCCGCTTGCCCAGTGATGCAGACGATCCGGCCGAATTTCTGGTGAAGCACTGGAGAGGGGTGCTGGACTCCGTGCGTCGATGTTGGCCGGGTGGGTTCGTGCCGGTGTTGGCCGGGCGCCGGTCTTCGCGAAAGCGGTCAAGCTTCGAATCAGCAGCGAGCACCCTGTCGATCGAAGACATGGTGTGGGTGCCACTGGTCCGGTTGGCTTTCTGACAATGGAGAAAAACGTCTTACGTCCAGCTAACTTAATTTTCTTTCTTTTTGTTCTTTTTTTTTACGAAGCAAGAAGCGCGAACATAAAAAGTTGCGCCTATAGTCACTAAATAAGCTACGCTTTCAGAGTACCGCATTCGCTTTTCTTTGGCACTTTGCCGACAATGCAGTCGCTCTATTCAACAATATTCTGGTTCGCTGCGGCATCATTGGACAGCGGCAGTCACGTGAGTCGCTATCATCATCATCTTGTTTTTTTAACGCCACCATCTTGGGTCCGGCGATCCGCTGCCTGCTGCTGTTTTACTGTTTACTGCGCGCACACGCTGAAGTCCGTCGCTCCAGCACGCACTTTTTCCTTATTTTATGTCGAGATACGAACAGCACGACCTTGATTCGCTGCCACAGCTTCGGCTACGGCAGCTGGCGCAGGCGACGGCTACAGCTCGGCTAGGCTCAGCTACGGGTACTTCTCCATCTGCGCGCGGACCCAAGATGGCGGCGCCTGGCGCGCTTCAGACGCGGAGTTTGGGCACTGTAGTTTGGGAGTTTCGGTACTCTGAAAGCGTAGCTTTATTTAGTGACTCTAGTTGCGCTCCTGCGTTTCTTCAGCTGTCAGTGGCTAGAGTGACTGTACTCTTTATATCGGGCGGTAGATTGCGCCACCTATACTTAGAAACAGTGTTGCTAGGCACGTCCGCTGCGTCCGCTGCTTTATCGTCAATGACGCCGATGTTTTGTTGCCATGGTTCGGTCCGTGCAGCTCGAGAGCACGCTGCTCTTTGTGGATCGTAGGCACGCTCTGACGCAACACATTGACAAAATTCTGCTGTGGTCCGGTGACGCCGGGGCGGAGGTAAGATGGCACCTCGTTTTTCGTTGAGTGCCGTCGCGTCGCTACTTGCCTGTTCTCTCCCGATCACCATAATTTTATCGGCTCATACATGGTAGGTTAAGGACCCCTGAGAGCAGTCGTTCACAAATTTGTGACAGCCATACTTCTCACATTATCATCTTCATTAGAAACGGTGCCCCGTGCCTCGTGGTACCGACTACTGGCTTCTGTAGCATCGAGGTTAAATACTGGCAAAATGCTATACTATTACTTTCCTGAAAATATGCACTATGGCGACCACGGGTTAGCAGCGCGTTTAGTC
The DNA here is from genome assembly GCA_037355805.1 of Ixodes ricinus. Lineage (NCBI taxonomy): Eukaryota > Metazoa > Arthropoda > Arachnida > Ixodida > Ixodidae > Ixodes > Ixodes ricinus. Next base: position 12,480 of record JAZHYW010059277.1, on the reverse strand, counting down.
AAACGCTATCGTAATAAAGGCACGTTTAAGCCTGGTTTAGGCAGTTATGTTGATTGCATTCGGAACGACCGAAGCAACAGCGTTGACAAATGTATCGGGGCAGCTGCACGTATAGTAGGCAGTATGAAGGGTTGCTGTGCGTATAATGCCCCCAGCGCATTTTGATTTGAAGTCAAAGCCACTCAAACTGGCACTGGCAAATCCTCACGAAACTCATGTTGGTGCTAAGAACCTTATAATAATGTAATAAATCGACTAAACTAAGAATAAAAACCGAAAAATATACAGCAGATATTGCTTCGTCTATGCAGTTGCCTCAAAGTATTCAATGTCGACGTGCTTGAGCAAAGCGTCTTGGTCAGCCATTCATGATTGACTAAAAACTCGACATGACGTCGTTGCTAAGATTAATCCTATATATATACAGAAACGTATTCTGCTTTACATCGGCGGAAATAAAAGATGTCAGGGTATCAATTTTGACGGTGTTGTTTCCAGAATCTGGATGACATCGAGTTTCAATGGTGCTGTTCACCGTATCCTCTTTACACACCATCGAAATCGTCATTCCCGACTGATCATAAGTAGTGAAAATCATGCGCATTGAAGCAAATCGTAATATTATTAATGGAATTCATGAGACGGCTCCATCAAAACATTTCGCCAGTTGCTATCTTGCATTTTACCACGAGAATCTACAGCCCATTCCAGAAACTCGCTTTTGGCTGGCGTGGTGGTACCATTGAAAACGTTCATGCATACGTCACTTTATTTTCCCGCTTACCGAAGCGACGAACATGCGTGTGCAGAGCTTCGAAAACCGCACGATGATCCATCATTTTGTAAACATTGGGATGTTGTTTAGTGTTTACTAGCCGTCACGGCGTCACTGCAGAACTCGCTGTTACGCGGCGCATTAAGGCTGATTCACATAAAGACTCTAACCCCCGACAGCACCGTTCAAATACAACGCAGCGCCGAATCGGCGATAATTTTTCACGTGCTGTTCCACGGTAGTGAAGCCGATAACTCGGCACAGCATCAGCGCCGCACTGGCGTCTTTTTCAGCGCCGATTCGACGCTGCGCTGTATGTCTGAACAGGCCTTTACGGAGCTTACGTACGCTCACATCAAGATACGACCGCAAGCCGCCGGCAAAACCGTGCTTCGCGTTGTCGCTTGCCATGTTGATTTGTCAACTGGACAACGCTTTGTACCGAGTACCAAAGTCACTGGATCCAAAGTGACATTAGTAAGCACGGGTGTCCTGCGGTGACTTGCGGCGTTTTTTTATCGTAAGCGTGTACGTAGGCCTCGTAACGTAAGAAAACGGTGCTGTGTTCATCCAGCCATTATCGCCTGCCAAGCGAAATGACATTTAAAACACCTTTGCTAACGTCCGCCCGAAACCACGGAATCAACACAGATAGAAGCACCATCCCCGAACAGACTGTCCGCGAACAGCCGCTGTGGGAACCGGCTTTTTGTCGCTGTTGGGCCCGGCACTCGTCGTTTTGCGCCCGCGTCCCTTCCTCCTCTCCCTTCAATATAGTTAATGCCGCCTTTGTCGCTTTTGTATCGATTTGGTGGCGCACAAATACAGTGGACAAGAGCCTTCATATTACGTCTAGTCGGCTTTGCTGCCGCCGAGCGCACACTGAGGAAGACCCGCTCCTAGAGCAGTCTACGCTCTATCGAGGCTATATAGGTCCAAGAACCGGACGCGAAGGTGCTAAAAACTGACTGTATAATCGCTACGCTGTTAAAAGCCTAACGTCTCGTAACGGGGTGCAGAGGTGTGCGATGGACCCGGAGCTCGGCGTGTTCCTGTTAGACGCTGCGTTCCACCTGATCAGCGCCCTGGCTTCGGCCGTCGAGTTCGCCATCTACTTCAACCAAGGGCTGGGAAGCACTGGGAGACCTCTTCTCCCTCACCACCTGCGGCACCATGTTTCTTTTCCACGCGCTGCAGCTCAGGTCAGCCGCTGCTGCAAAGAGGCTAAGTTCGCCTTGATCCGCCAGAAACTCGGCTCGCAGGGGACTCTAGGCTCGTCAAACTACTAAGTTGAAGCCGTAAGCTCCGGAGCGCACCGATTGGACCTCGGCGACAAAAGTGCTGCGTCATTGTAACGAGAGTCCCATCGGCCCAACGCTCCGTGAACTTCGGCCCCAAAGTTTTTGTTTGACGAGTCTATCCTCATCAGTGGCCAAGGCACCGATGTGAGCGTGCCCTGCAGGCTGATTTGCTTTCACGGGCACAACACTGTTTAGCAAATACGACAAAATCCCTCGAACAAATATCCTTCGTTTTCTATTATTTTTGAGCCCAGCCGACGCACAATTCAACGTAGTCGATTAAGCAGCGCCAGCCGAGAACGTTTCGTCATGCTGCTCGTCGTCTTCATCCGCTTGCCGTCGCCGCGGCTATACCAGTCGAGCGCCGAGAAACGCCACAAGATCACGTCACATTCGCTGCGTTTACTTGGTTTAGCCTGGGATAGCGAGCACCAAAACCGACGAGCGCCGTTAAGTCTGCCGCTGCTTGGTTGGCTCCTTCAAATTGTTCCGTGGGATGCGTGCGTCCAGGCTTAGTGTAAAATCAAGTAGAGGGAGTATGCACGATACTCTTGCCATCAAATGACGTTTAAGTGATTGGCCAGTCATAGCGCTCCACCACTCCGGCGCGGCGAATGGCGATCAGATTCGCCAACCAAACATTTCGCGCAAGTTCGACATTTTTCTTGCGCGGGTGTTGCAGTCAGAACGCCGAGCTCCGATTGGCTCCGATTGGAAGGATAGTAAGTAGACCTCACTGCTTAGCTGCCTTGCGGTGTATACCCACTATCCTTTCAATCAGAGCCAATGAGAGCTCCAGTGTTCCGATGTCACCGCAACCACCGGCTCAAGAAGCAGACGAACTTGCGCTCCGGATTCCATGCAATCGGCACTGACCTTCCCGTCTGACAGGGGTATTTCCACGCTGGCAGAAGGAAATCTGTCGGAAGAAGGAGGCCAAAGTTTTATTTGGGCTTCGCGCATCTACCGGCAGGGGACACTGTCGGTCTTGCGCAGGCGCGGTCGCGCATGTCCTCGAAGACATGGTGTGCTTGAATCAAAGCGGTTCCACGAGCATATTGCACATCTCACGGCGTCTGCCAGAAATGCGAGCGAACCTTTTGACGACACTTGTTGCACGGCAAAGCGGCAACAAGAAACGGATATGTACGAAGACTCTTGTATAAAAACGAAACTAAATGGCTCACAGTTAGTGACGTAGTGAAAACGGCAGGGCATGCGCTTTCAAATTCCCAGCCTCCTGTACCCGCTTAATACCTTTCGCGGTGCAGTGACGGCGATCGCGCGCTCAAAGTGAACGAGCCGCCGAAGCGTTGTCGAAGTATGCAATGCTCTCGCTGAAAGCGGGACATCTGAAGCTTCTCCCTGTCGTTCCCACCCGGTTAGTAACTATATATGCAAACGAGGTTATTTTATTACATTTACAAAGGAGAAAAATTGTCTTCTGTTGTGGGCGTACGCAGGTTTTACGCCGCCACATTACCGTGCGCTGGGTGAACAGGGCCTAGTGGGCACGTCATGGAGAGGGACCTGCTTCGAGTGGATATCGTCTTCCATCTCTACTGCGCCGTCTGCTATGTATTAAAGGTGACTGGCTGCCAACGTACCAGATTAGATCAGTTATGGAACTGCCCATAGGCGCTGCTTCCACAAGCAAAACATGCCCCCTCACTCCCCACGGCCCGCCTCCCGTCGTTCGAAGCGCCACCGTTTTCTGGACGGCTGCAATCGTAACTGCACTGTGTTCTATGGAATATATGTTTGGAAGCACAGCGTCTAGATGGCGTTTCATCGTATTGTATATGGTACACGCAGTTTTTAAATAAAAATCTAGATGGCGCTTCAAACGACGGGTGGCTAAGGGAGGTAGACCAAAGGGGGTGGGGGGTATGGTAACCTTCTTGGGAGTTCTACAACTGAGCTTATCTAATAACGTTGCTGGGTTCTGAAACGACGTCATTGTTGACGTCATTTCCGATGGACGTCATACATTCAACGCTGTCAAAGCCATAGAGTTATTGCAATAACGCTAGAGGCTCAGCTGGCGCTAGTGTCTACGGGACTTCCGGTTGCAAATTGAAGCAGACAGCATGCAGTCTACAATTCCAGCCTCCCGTGTATTCCTATGGGAAAACGCGCGTGAATTTTATCTCTTCGCTGGAAAATATCATGAATAACTTTTGTCATATCGGTTGTAACGGAGAGTATGTACCTTTATTGGTATTGTGAAAGTGTCGAGTCAGTGCAAATGGCTGTGCAAATGTTATCAATAGACCTACACGTGTTACGCTTTTATCGGAAACGCTAATAGATTTGTTCATTTCGAATAGCTCTGTTGAATATATTAAGGCTGGTGTCATTGGTTGCGATCTGAGTGACCACCTCCCTATATTTATTTCTCTTAAAAACGTCCCGAAAAAGGTCTGCAAAACGAAGCGGACACCGATTCAAAAAATAACTTTAGATCGACTAGACGCCTTCGAGATCGCTGTCTCAAAGACAAATTGGAATAATATATTTTGCGAACTTAGTGCCGATGGTGCTTACAACACTTTTATTGAATTATTTCTAAGTTTGTATAAGACATATTTTCCCTTCACACTTATAAAAACAAATAAACGCATAAGAAAACCTTGGATAACTCCAGAGCTACTTTGTAAAATTAAAACAAAAAACATCTTATATGGTAAATTCGCAAAGTCAAGAAACCAGAATGATCTATCAATATTCAAAAACTATCGCAACAACCTAACGAAAGAACTACGGCGTGTGAGACAGCGTTATCATTTCGATATGTTCAAAGCCGCACAAGGTCGTGCAGACGTCATGTGGAAGCAGCTGAACTCTCTTTATCATCGTGGTCGCCCATCCAGTTCTATTGAAAAAATTATGCATAACGGCACCGAACTTACTGGTTGCTCATTGGCAAATGCTTTCAACGAACATTTTGTAAATGTTGCGAGTACGTCTGCAACAAATAATGCTGGTATTTTTAGCGATAAAAGAAACAGTGACACGATATTTTTAGACCCTGTGGTAGAACCAGAAGTGTTAAGTGTATTTCTTCAACTTAAAAATAGTGGAAGCTGTGACGTAGATGGTATTCAAATAAGGCCTGTAAAACACGTGATTCATTTGTTAGCACCTGTGATAACTCACATTTTCAATATTTCTTTATCCACAGGAGTATTTCCTAAGCGAATGCAAATTGCTAAGGTTTCAGTGTTGCATAAAAAGGAAGCGTAAATGATATGGGAAATTACCGACCCATCTCAATATTGCCAGTGTTTTCCAAGGCACTCGAAAAAGTCATTCATACCCGATTAACCAACTTTTCTAATAAGTATGACTTGATAACAGCGTCGCAGTACGGTTTTAGAAAGCACAAATCTACGGAATCTGCCTTACTCGTTCAAAAAGAATTCATTTTTGCAAAGCTTGAAAACAAAATGGTGGCCCTTGGAGTATTCATAGATTTTACTAAAGCTTTCGACTGTCTCAATCATCAAATTCTACTTTCTAAATTAGATAATTATGGAATTCGAGGGCACGCTTTAGAGTTAATACGGTCGTATCTGGGGCATCGGATGCAATATGTCAGTATTAATGAAAACTCCTCCTCCATAAAACCTGTTCTTTCATGGCGTACCACAGGGTAGTATTTTAGGTCCTTTCCTTTTTTATATATATATGTTAATGATATCACTAATATTAATCCAAATGCAAAATTTGTCAACTACGCTGACGACACAAGTATACTCTTTAGTTCAAATAATGCTGATACCTTAATTGATATGGCAAACCTGACTCTGTCTAGACTAGAAATATGGAGTGAGAACAACGCGTTGCAAATAATGTGAAGAAAACATAAGCGGTGCTTTATCGTCTTAAAAATAAACTTGTAAACATCACAAAGACCTAAATTTAAATTCAGCGAAATTGGAAATAGTAAACTCCTTTAAGCTTTGAGGTGTTACTTTCTCTGGTACTGTCGTGGGAAAATCATGTAAATTACCTTATTCCAAAGCTATCCGGGCTGTGGGCATGTTGAATCGTCATCGTTATATTTTGCCAGAAAGAGTAAAATTATTATTATATAATTCTCTATTCGCTCCCACGCAAATTACTGCCACCCAGTTTGGGGTACAACGACTTTTACTAATCTAGAAAAGCGCGTGTTGCAAAAAAAAAGCACTTAGAGCTATGGGAGATGTCCCGTTTGACTTTCATACAGTTAGCTTATTTAAAAAATTTCAATGTTATAAATATCCACACGCGCTATGATTACAGGCTTGCTACTAGCTAAAAGTGGAACAAATTAGAAATATAAATTTTTTTATAAATCTTCGCACAACTCTCGAAACACATTCATGAGTTACCCTACCACACTTGGGCAGATGTTGGGGAGGTGGTCGCACCGAGAACAAACTATGGCACACAAACGCTGAAATACGCTGTTCCTAAATTGTTTAATCTGTTTTTAGCCAAAGGTATTGATTGGGACAAGTTATCGTTGAATGAAGTGAGTCACCCTTTTTCACTAATGATTAATTTCATTGCTCTTTTTTCCGTGTTTTATTAACGAGCCCGTTCGCCTCTTGCGACCGACTTCGACCGAGAGGAGCACCCAAAAATTTCATTTCTGACGCCATCTATGCGGTGATCGATGAACTGCATTTCACAGGCGTGACGTTTGCGGCATTTTGGTGAAATACTGCGTAATACCGCAGAAAGAGCTCGTTTATGCCTTCCAAAGTTTTTTCCGAGACAAAGAAGGATGTCACGCAGGAGAAATAGAAAATATGCCGGATTGTCAGTTACACTGCAACCCGATAGATGGCGCCACTGTATGTCCTCTGGTTTGAAGGTTGTAAGGAACAAGATTTAAGAGGTCGTAAAATTGTGAACGGTATATGCCTAAAACATTTTGTTTTTGTTTGCCCGTCATGCCCTATACGTCAATATTGCTGACAATCTAAGGTATTGCGCTCAACATGTTGTGATAGCGATCAATTTCTGTATGATTTGTGTTTCTCTTTCCATTGATGTATTATTTCCCCACTCTGTCGCTGCTGCCAGCGGGCGGTCCGGAGACCCGTCAAGCTGTGCCTCGCAGCTTTTTTTCCTGATCGCCACCATCATCTTCATGATGGGACGAACATTATCGTTATTATTATTATTATTATTATTGTTATTATTATTATTATTGCTATTATTGTTATTATTATTATTATTATTATTATTATATTATTATTTAATTGCTTTAGTTACAGCATTTTCTTTACCACTGAGCGATGTTAAACTTCGCTCTATTTCAGGCCCAAACCCCTGTTTCAAGGAAGGTATGTGAAAACGAGCGACGGTTCTAAGCAAACTAACGATCGAAAGGAATGTAGTGTGTGTTCAGGTTCGCTAGCATTTCGGTGGTGCTTATATATTGCTAATATGCCCGTCCTGTCATTGGATGAAAATGACTCCGTCGTGCGCATCTTTACGATCGGTTAAAGAAACATTCGAACGCAAAAAATAAAGCACGTGAGCTACGAAAGGTATGTCTTTTTATTATTTCCCATGTCGGGCAGTTTTTATCGGGCACCTGCTCTCTGGCTCCCCTTATTTGCAAAGATTTGGAGCGTGCGGGTGATGCTTTGAACCATTTGAACCCAGAACAAGCATCTTCGCAGTACTTATTTATTGCAAATCTGACTATATTACGTGACTTTCAATTTATTTTGATCGTCTGCAAGCACAAGGAGTTACTTATCCAGTGTTACTGCGTAGTTCTTGCCGTCTCTCTCGGTTTTCTACATGTCCTTCGTTCGTTTGGCACGTATATCCCCCATGTTGGAAAGCGTCGACGCCGTGTTCGCGCTAACAGTGTCCGACAGTGCACAAAAATACACGTACGAAGCCGTTTTAGCACCGTTTTTAATGCGATGAATTTGAAAGAAAAACGCCGTAACTGACCATTTATTTCGTCTGCGTGACTGAGAAATGTTCCAATGTGCCTAGTACGTACAAGTTATTCGTGATATTTGCTCTTATAATCGAGCGCAGAGAGAAAATGCACTCGCTTTTTCCCATAGGAATACATTACCGGAAGTCAAATTTAGACTGCTTGCTGTCTGCTTCAAAATGCAACAGCACACTAGCGCCAGCTGAGCCTCTAGCGTTTATTGTAATAACTCTATGGTCAAAGCTACTGGAGCGAGCGCGGCTTTGACATCTGCGGTTTTGTGTTTGGGATCGATCCCCACATGCTCGCGCCAACGCCGCCCGAGCAGCTGTTGGCCACCTAAGTATAAACCAGAGCTTAGAATGAACGACGTAATGAAAAGCAGAGTTGAGCGAAGCATCTAGAATATATTTGGCGATGCAAAATACTGGGATACTATGAGAGAAGGCAAGCTAATCACTGCATATTGAAGCACATCCGCACTAAGAGGAGGCCCTGCAAGGACACTTTTACTTTTTAGTTTGCCGAACATGAAAGCTGCACTAGACAACGGTAGCGCCGTGGCTTTTCTTTGCCCGAAATTCGCTTTGGCTTGGATGCACCGGCAAATCGAAATTGCAAAAACAAGCAAAAAATAACCTCCCTCATGACGTCATGGTTTGCAGCGAGTAGCCGTGGCAGCTAAGAGGAGGGGTAGTGGGCTCATCGCCCGAGCACTCACGCGACTGCCGCCGCTCCGTGTCGACGGCTGCGAAGGGGCGCCACTAAAGCAATAATTACTGGATGAGGCTGTATGCAGCGGGTAGCCAGAGCGGCTCTCGTGCACTGGCCTGCGCGATTGGCGCGTTAATTCGGCATGACACTGCTTGGCCACAAGCGACAGCAAACACGGGGGTAAGGATCGGATCAGAGATGCAAGCCACTACCCGCTGCCGCCAGTGTTGTACGGAACGGCGTTCCTGGAACGCGTTCCTTTTAGGAGGAACAGACGCCGCCGTGCCATTTCGCATCGGTGGAACTGGAACTGGAACGCGTTACATTTTTACTGGAACGGAAAGAGTGGCAGCGTGCCCTTTTACCAGATTCAGTGGGGTAGTACTGTTTTATTTTGAACAGGGAAATTTTGAAAGTACAAAGTGCAGGATCTCGTTACCTGTACGGCTGAGCAATCTTTGCGTGATTATTTTGTGTGGTCCTCGCTTGCTTGCTGGTTCCCGGGTGGAGGAGGAGGTGGTGGACATCGAGTGCTTTTTTTGGGTGCCCGAGACTGCGGTATTCGCAAACGAGGCTTTTTAGTCGTAGGAAAAGGCAAAGAAAGAGGGTTGTTTCAAACTCAGCTACTTTCCTGCTGGTTCCGCGAATCCTCTGCGCCCAGAAATCTAAGGCCGACTACAGCCGCTTGTGAACTTCCATAACGAGACCTGTACTGCAACGATATCACAGGTTGCCAGACATCAGACACTGCCATCCCGAACGTGGTGGTCGCCAAGATAAAAAACTTTATTTCTTTTCTTGTCATTCCACGCTTCAAAAAGAACAACAAAGCCAACCTTACAAAACTGTATTTCAGTTTTCGGGCTGACCTTCCAAGCCCTGCCCCTCCTCACTTGCTCGTCTTGCGGACAGCAACATCGAAAGCAACTGTCATTGACAAGTTCAGACGAGGAACTTTGTTCAATTCGAATCGTTGTGAGATTGTTTTTAAAACGCTCGTTACAATGTTAGGAAAAGTGCATTCAGGCTCGTCTGAATCGTCCACTACACGCATATATGGTTAAAAGCTGCACGATTTTTAAGCATGGACACATCAACAAATGAAACCCTGCTTCCGCTTGTTTTCTTCTCCTCATTTGCCCTTCCATGACGACGTACAAACTCATATGTCGACTACTGATGGATGGACTAAAACAATGAACTTTCACTTGATTTAACTAAATGAGTAATTGGCCGACATACAAATGCAACCTATACGTAGCGATACGTTCCATTTTCTAGCCCTGTAACGGAACGAGGTTCCTTTCCGCTTATGGAACTTATGGCGGGCCGTTCCAAAAATCACAAGGAACGAGAGGCTGAACTCGTTGCCGCGAGGAACGTGCGGCACTGCGACGCTGCCGCTGCCACCACACGACGGCCAAGCCGCCAGACACGGCTTCTCGCCAGAAGATACCGGAACCGCTCAGGAACCGGTCGGATCTCCATGTCGCATACGACGCAGCCTGCCAGCGTGCGCACGGGACACCTTTCCGTGTCGGCGCCTGATCCCACTACTTCTTTCTAGTAGGCGCCGCCTTTTCCACCGATTGGTGGCGGGTAGTGTCGACGGATCATTTCTTGTTTCCGTACTTTATAAACTGCATTTGTTTCTTTTCTGATCTCAAATACTGAACAAAACTACTTTTATATATAATTGAAACGGTTCGCGCCACTTATATTTTGTATTTCGACTAAAAGAAGCTTTTAGCGGCTCTGACCAGTAGTAAGCCCAGGACCAAAGACGTCACATTACGCGCGTTTCGGTACTGCGGGTCGCCCCGTCGGTGGAGGAGGTTTCCGCGTCGTCCGGTTAAAATATGACGCACTGATATTTAGTTACATCTCTCCGTGCCCGCTGGCTTGCCCGAACCCCAGAGCACGCGGAAACCGCAAAAAGGTAGACGCTTAAATTATGATTGCAGGACCCCTTTGAGTATCGTTACGCAAATCGTGGCAGAACCACATTCGAGGAAATGAAGTATTTGGAGCCCCAATATGGAGATTCCTAATTTTGCCGGGGCAGTAACACTCATACATCTTTTTTAATCGTTTTGCAGTGTCAACTTTTTGTAATACCGGCCCAAAGAGTTGCTAATGGAAAACAAACATGAAACGAGACTTTGCTGCCATTCTTTTCTTTTAATATGGAAGCAATACGTAAACAAACGCAAACCTACGACGTGGTTCTTACACTCGGCTGCATTTGATGAAAAGTAGCTTTTCAAATAGCTCCGCAGTCCGGTAGCTGTACCGATTTGGGCGAAGAAGTCATGGCACTGGCGAGAAAAGCAAGCGTTCCGCAGATTGATCCAACGAACACGGAGGCTTACAATAACAACAACCGACAGACCGCTTTGACAGTAAGAAAGTTTTAAATTTATACCAAATATTCTTTCTTTTTTTTAACGTATGTAGAACCTCAGCTTGGAGGAACTGGGAAATATGTGAAGCTTCGTTGACAGGGTTTGCTAATTCAAAGTGCGAAAACATTGCATCCTCAGTAAACAAAGCTCATACTAACTTATTGCGGTGCAGGTTGAAGTTAAATCACGGCGCTCTCGAGGCCCAAAACGATTTTCCGCATAGAATTGCCATTTTTCCTTTTAACATGAAAAAAAATGGGAGTAGAGAGGGTCTGTAGATTAAAGATACTACTCCACCAGAATGCCGAGTGCGGCTCTCATTCAGATATATCAATGAACGCATTCGAAGCAATATCACATGACGCTGGAATGCGTTTTATATCTATGCCAAACAACAGCGAAGGATGCCGTCTCATATATAGTCCCATGTAGGATTTGCACTTGCAGTCATTGCAAGACGTCGCGCTATGCAATGAGACGGTGTCCCTAACTTGTTGATGATCTGAAGGAAGAAACTTCACGCTCGCTCCTAGCAAATGGGGCTGGGAATGCAATGCTTGCGCTGCCGCAACTTCTACACACGTTTTGATTCGCCAAAAATAGTTGCCCAACTCTGAGCACCCCGGAAGACATATGGTATCTCTGGAGAAATAGGAGATCGAGATAACCAAACTCAGAGAGCGCGTAATGGTCGAAATAAACCTCCGAAGTCTGGCTTGATACTCAAAGCCTTGGGTCCCAATTGCACTGCCTTCTGCCCCTCTAAAACGCGAAAAAGAGAAACATGATCTCTTCGGCTTTCGCTTAGGGGCCACTGATTTCACCGAACATTGCTGTGCCTGGACCTACAATGGCTCGGGATTGTGACCCGTAATAGCGATACACGCCGAAAATGTATTCCGGTACTGAAATACAGATATTAGGTGGTTTTCGTAGGCCGCGTTTCCCCCTCCACTGAGCGCTCCGCGACGAAGAAACCGCTACTGCGACTGCGTGCCGATGGGCCTTGACACTATCGAGTTCCGGGCGCCCTAGCTGGGTTGGACGGAAGTGTTTGCGGAGAGCGTTGCGCGACGACGAAAACGATCTGCGAAACTCCCTAATGATTGAGATATCAGCCCATATCGCAATACAGAAATATAAATGCTAAAAGTATTTTTGAAGTATTATCGCTGACACATTTGTATCTCGAAGTGGCGCAATAACTGATGAAGACGGACGTAGGGTTTCCAGCCTGGCAGACATGAACGTCATCTCAGAAACGACTCCTAAATTGGTCGATTTGAAGCCGGAATTTTATGGAAAGCCCGAAGCGTGCGCTAAAAACGC